>VDFB02164043.1:0-17977 GCA_007258455.2 Sequoia sempervirens
GCGGAAGGGCTCCTATTAAGAGGAAATTTTATTTGGAATCGTGAAAATACATTGATACAGTAATATCCAGATTTCTATACTAAGAAGCAGTTGTGCGATCACAGGGTCAAAGATTACTTGGGTTCTACGATTGGACGCACAATGTGTCCACCACTACCACTGTAATCAAATGAACCCGACGCATAACCAGCATAAGGATTCAAGGCGACAGCAGTTTCCATCTCTGTGTCACCCTCTGGATCGTTAGCTCCAGATTTGTCCGCCATTGACTCAAGTTCCTTCACTACTTCACTCATTTTCGGCCGATTTGCACCATAATCTTCACAGCAACGCAGTGCTAAGATTACAAAGCTTTCTAAAACAGATGGACTAGTGGGAGAGTTTCTGAGAGCTGAATCCAACAGTTGGAGCCCCGCTTGAGAGTTTATCCCTCCTCTTTCAATTGCAGCGCTCACTTCTTTAACCAGATATTTCCCTCGTTCTATAGGTTGCCTGGCAGTCAATATTTCCAGCAGTACAACACCATAACTGTAAACGTCGCTCTTATGAGTCAGCTTCTGTCTCATGTAATACTCTGGGTCCAAGTACCCCTGCCCATTCACAGCCCTTATTTTTAGCAAAAATAGAAATATTTTGCCAATCCATATAAATTTAGTTCCTACCTAAAACTAAAAATTTTAGTTTTAATTGAAAGTTCTGATCATACGTAGAAAAAACTAGTTCAAACGCATATAAATTTAGATCATGGCTATAAAAAATGAAGTCTCAAATTTAGCTACAGATACTATTTTAGCATATTTCTTTCAGACTGTGATTCCCCCTGTTATCTTCTTCCTTATTCTTTTTAGTAGGTGAAAGCAGTAATCACCATTGTTCCCTTTACTTGAGTTGTGACATATCCTCTGGCGCCTGAGTCTGCTATGAGTTTCGAAAGGCCAAAGTCTGCTACTTTGGCATTGAGATTTTCGTCAAGCAGGATGTTGCTGGACTTCACGTCTCTGTGAATTATTGCGGGGTTTGCATGCTCGTGGAGGTAGGTTAATCCTCTAGCTGCCCCCAAAGCAATTCGAATTCTTTTTCTCCAATCAAGGTTTATCCCAGTTCTGCCTGCTAACAAAAAACTGTGTTCAAAATATTCATCTATAACAGGAAATAGCGATTTGTTTGTTACTTTGAAGACAGAGCAGAAAGAAAAGTACCAGAGAGATTGTCCCTGAGTGACCCGTTTGGCATGTACTCATAGACAAGCATGTGCTCCCCTCCTTCGAAACAAAATCCGATGAGGCCCACCAGATTCTTGTGATGAACACGTGACAGTAGTTCTATTTCGGTCTTGAATTGTCCTCCCCCCTGCATGGATTCCTCTTTCGCTCTCTTCACAGCCACCATTTGGCTACTCGCCGCCAGAATCCCTTTGTACACCTGCACCTCCATGCAAGCAGTTGAGACAGACATATTTGGAAGAATGTAAATTTGAGGACGAGAGGCATATTTTTATTTATTAGTTTCCATCATATTGACCTTCGCAATTCAAGCGCAATCCTGCCTGGATCAAATTGATTAAGAACTGTTTAAGAGATAAACTAAGAAATGAGAAAATATTAGCGCTCAGATTTGTTTGCCCAACCAAAAGAAGTCTGATAGCAAAGTACGTACTAAAAGAGGAGATACGCATTTTTCAAAAAAAAAATTCCTTAAGAGTACTCCGTTTACACTTTTCGGACTGCTCTGCTTTTTTGTTATAAGAAACTTGCATTTTCACCAAATAAAACTGCTACTAAAAGCACAAAATATGCATAGAAAATAGATATGGATCAAACAATCATACACAAGAAATTACAAAATTTCTTTATCATTTCTATAACTCTTCTTCAGAAATCTTATGTCTATTCTTTTGTAACAAACATTCTGGAATAGATCCTACAAGGTTTTTCCTCCTCTAATTCTATTATACTTTAGAAATCACCTCTAATTCTATTATACTTTAGAAATCAATATGTAATGTGTACTTTCAGGCTTTAATTGTCTGTAAATGAAAATGAATTTGTAAAATGTACTTTGAAGCTTTAATTGTCTGTAAATGAATGGAACAATACCATGCCATATCCTCCAGATCCAATTTCGTTCTTAGTAGAGAAATTATTTGTAGCCTGTTTCAGTTCCTCGAATGTAAACCACCTTGCCCCTTTCAATTCGGGTCCGCCTCCGCCATATTCGGAGCTTGCAAATCCCCAAGAACCTAACGAAAAGTAAATACGCCCCCAAACAGAAATTAGTAATTCATGTGTACGCAACTCGAGGAAAGAATATGCAGATGCAACAAAATTAGCTTCTTGAAGAAACATTGAATACCAAATGGTCTGCTATTCTTAGCTGCAGCTTCTGTCTTCTTTTTTAGGATTAACGCATAAATCCCAATGCCAATAATGGCAAGCACTAACAGAGCAGCACCGATTGCTATACCAATAATTACCCCTGTTTTCAAGCCTTTAGAGCCCTTCGAGTCTGAAACAAAAAGGGCAAATTTAATTTTTGTAAGTCTAATAAATCTAGAACCAAACGTCAAAAGGAAGGGCACTCTCTTACCATGAAACATGTAGTACGGAGTCGGAATAAAATAGTAGGGTCCAAATTCTTTTGGTGGCTTGTAAGTCTGGTTGCTTAAACTGTAACCCAGGTTTACAATATCTGATGGATCAAAATACTGCTTCTCAACTGGTGGAAAGATCCGAATTTTGATGTTGAGATAGTCATTGGCATCAAAATACATGCAGCAAAGTATATATACCGATGACCCCTGTGACAAAGTCAAGTTTGTTGGAATATTAACCCTAACTGCTGCCGTCCCCGCCAACCGCCGCCCGCTATATCGCAATCAATAAATTAGTCATTGCGATACCGCGGGAGTCTTCGATAAAGTTTTTGTTTCATATCAACCACCTGCCGTACCTCCAGCCAATGCCCGCTATATCGCAATCAATAAAATATTCATCGCGATATCACGGGAGACTTCGTAGAAGTTTGTTTTACTTTTAACCGCCAGGTGTTTACCGCAGTTTACCGGGCCGTCAACTAACCGCTGCCCGCAATGTCGCCAATCAAAGATTTTGGCAAAAGCCAGCGACCAGCGGGGAACTATGGAGAAAGCCGCCATGAAAAGAAATGTCTCGGGATCTTGAAAAGATTTAATATTTAAGTTTGAATTTTATAGAAAAGGTTTGGTAGTATTGCTATTTAAAATGTATTTTGTGAGGGGAAAAAGTGGATTAGGTGAATTTGAAGTGTATTGAACTTTATATCAGGTAAAATTTCTTCGTGACTTTTCTGTGCATATATTTGTAATTGCTTAATTTATTTTGACAATAGGAAGGAATGAGAAAGAAGGAGTGAATGTAGTAAGCGAGAAATTCTGGCTTGTGACCTAAATGTGTTGTGAAAATAATATTTTATATTTTTAAATTTTTCTTGTGTGTGGAAACTTCCTCCCTGCCTCCGGCCTTCATTAGTATCGAGCAAGTTAAGTATCGAGATCAAATGATTATAAAGGTAAATTTCAGAAATGGCAGCAAGCACAAGCTTGGCAAACCCACAAATTCCACAGTTTAATGGGAAGAATTATGAGTACTGGTCAATTACCATGAAAGCACTATTTAGCTCACAGGATATATGGGATTTAGTAGAGAATGGATTTGTAGAGCCAGCAGATGCAGTAGCATACAATGCTTTAACACAAGCAGAGAAAGACTTATTGAAGGACACAAGGAAGAAAGATTCAAAGGCTTTATTTTATCTGTTTCAAGCTGTACATGAGAGTATTTTTCCAAGGATTTCAGCTGCAACAAAGTCCAAACAAGCATGGGACATACTTCAGACAGCCTATCAAGGCATGGCAAAAGTTAAAACAACAAAGCTACAAATGCTGAGAAGAGATTTTGAAACAATATGTATGAAGGACAATGAATCTGTAGATTCATTCTACACCCAAGTCATTGGGGTGGTTAATCAAATTAGGTCTCATGGAGAAAATCTGGAAGATACCAGAGTTGTTGAAAAGATTTTAAGGAGTTTTCCCACAAAATTTCTACCGGTTGTAGTTGCAATAGAGGAGACAAAGGATCTCTCACAGTTCTCAGTTGATGAGCTGTATGCATCTCTAATTTCTCATGAACACAGGCTGAAAAGGTTAGTAGATACATCATTGGAGCATGCTTTCAAAACTCAAGCTTCAGTCAGTCAAGGAAGAGGCAGAGGTAGATCAAGAGGAAGAGGGAAGAAGCTGCAGTGAAGAATGGGTTTCATCGAGGCCTGGTAGGAGGAGTATTGCTTGTCAAGAGCTCAAGCCAAAACCAACCAGATGATCCGCAAAATCCAGAGGTAGCGAGAAATATCCCGGAGTCAATGTCATTCTTGTAAAATATGGGCATTATATGAATGAGTGTAGAAAAAAGCGTGCCAGTAATAGACAAAATACAATTTTTTTAAGAGAAGGTCAAAATAAGAATTCAAATAAGAGCACAATGTTTTTAGCTTGTAATGTTGCTCAAGCAAATGAAAAAGATGTATGGTTTTAGATTCAGGTTGTAGCAATCATATGACAGGGAATCTAGAAATGTTTTCAAGTTTAAATGAGAATGTAAAGTCTGATGTTACATTGGGTAATGACAACAAAGTGTCAGTCAAAGGAAAAGGAGATGTCAATATTCTAACTAAACAGGGGGAGAAAAAGTATATATCAGATGTGTATTTTGTTCCTGGTCTGAAACATAACTTAATGAGTGTAGGGCAATTGGTTCAAAAAGGGTATAGAGTAACCTTCAAGAATGGTCTATGCACAATTTTAGACAAATGCAAGCAACCCGGCTTATTGTGCAAAAGTGAGAATGACAAACAGCGGGGAATGTTTTATAAGGATAAGGCGGTGAATAAATTATGCTCAAGCACAACACTTAATGAATTCACAAGTGGGTAGAGAAGAAACTATAGCAGTAGTGCAGACAATCTTTCAAGCTGAGATAAAAGATGAAAACTGGTTATGGCACCTAAGATTTGGTCATCTCAACTTTGGAGGTTTAAATTTACTTCATAGGAAAGGCATGGTCAAGGGACTACCTTTAATAGAAAAACCAGAAAGGGTATGTGAAAGGTGCATATTAGGAAAACAACATAGAGAATCATTTCTAGCAGGAAAGTCACCTAGAGCAAAAGCCCCTTTGGAATTATACATTCAGTTGTAATGGACCTATGCAAACACCTTCAATGGAGTGAATTTTATTTTTGACATTCATTGATATTGATTATTCAAGAAAAACATGGAGTTTACTTTCTAAAAGCAAGAAAAATGAAGTGTTTGTCTGTTTGTGCGTTTAAATTTGGTTAGAAAAACAAAGTGAATTGTATTATATCAAAGTATTGAGAAACGAGATAGAGTGGTAAAAGATATATTTCAAAGAGAAATTTTTAATTTTAAGGATCAGAATTCATAAAAGCAATTCACAACTAGATACACACCTCAACAAAATGGAAATGTTGAAAAGGAAAAGGACAATCATGGAAATGGCTAGAAGCATGTTGAAAGCTAAACATTTGTCAAATGAATATTGGGCAGAAGCAATTTCTTGTGCAACCTATATTATGAATAGGTGTCCAACAAAAAGTGTCATGAATATGGTACCTGAAGAAGCATGGACAGGAAGAAAACACAGTGTTGCTCACATGAGAGTATTTGGATGTGTAGCATATGCACATGTGCCTAATGAATTGAGAAGGAAGCTAGATAACAAAGGAGAAAAATGTATATTTGTTGGATACAGTGAAGAATCCAAAGCTTATAAGCTCTATAATCCAACAACAAAGAAAGTTATAATCAGCAGAGATGTACAATTTGTAGAAGATGAAGCATGGGATGGAAGCATAGAGAAGACAGTTAATATTTCAGCAAGTATACCTCAAGAGGAGAATGAAGTTTCAGCATCAACAAATATTCCAGCTATTGTGACTCCTACCACTCCCATTCAAGCTCAGCAAAGTAGTCCACAAGTGACACCAGCATCGACTATAAGAACAACCTCAATCATTCAAGGAAGCAGTCCAACAAGAGGACAACAAACACCATCTACAGCAGGACCATCCGGTCCACATTCCACAAGTTCAAGTGATATGTCAAATCCTACATTGGCAAGTCTGAGAAGACAGAAACTCAGAAGCATAAGAGATATATATGAGCAAATGAAATTTAGGAATAACTTCGGATCAAATTTCTCTTTTGCATTTTATTCTCAAATAGAATCGATTCATTTTTGAAGATCACGGTCAAAGATGATAAATGGGTAAATTATGCTATAAGATAAGGAAAGAAATTAAACAATTGAGAGAAAAGATGGAGACATGGGAACTAGTCATCTTCAAAAGGAGCATGAGAATATATTTGTGGGGTGAAATGAACACTTGAGCAAAATTGAATGAAAAAGATGAAGTTCAGAAGCTTAAAGCAAGATTGGTTGTAAAGGGCTATTCACAACAGCCTGGAATTGATTACAATGAAACATTTGCACCTGTAGCAAGATTGGATACTATAAGGATGATTTTAGCTTTAGCAGCTCAGAATAAGTGGTCTGTATCACAAATGGATGTGAAGTCAGCTTTTTTAAATGGTTATTTAGAAGAAGAAGTTTATGTGGATCAGCCACCTGGATATGAAATTCTGGGTCAGGAAGACAAAGTTTACAAATTGAAGAAGGCATTGTATGGATTGAAACAAGCCCCAAGAGCTTGGTATAGCAGAATAGATAGTTATCTTTTGCAGAATGGATTCAATAGATGTAGCAGTGAGCCCACACTGTATACAAAAATGAATGAAGAAGGTGAAATACTAATAGTATGCTTATATGTGGATGATTTAATTTTCACTGGCAATTTGTCAATTGATCTGTTCAAGGCAGACATGAAGAAAAAATTTGAAATGATAGACTTAGGTCTGATGAAGTATTTTTTAGGCATTGAAGTGAATCAAAATGAAAATGGTATTTTTATTTCACAGTCAAAATATGCAAATGACATTTTGAAGAGGTTTAATATGATGAAGTGCAAACCAGCACCAACACCTACAGTGACAGGTCTGAAACTAAGCAAGGATGATAGAGGGTCTAATGTTGATCCAACTTTGTTTAAGAGGCTTGTTGGAAGTCTCATGTATCTCACAGCCACAAGGCCGGACATTATGTATGGAGTAAGTTTGATTTCTAGGTTTATGGAAACACCAAAAGACACCCATTGGAAAGCAGGGAAGAGAATTTTAAGGTAGTATGGAGTGGAACAGAGAATTTTGGCATTAAATTAATTCAAGTTCGGATGAGTTCAAAGACAAGCAGGATGCAGCATGGCATTGCATTGAAAGAAATACGTTTATGTATTTAATTTTGGGACGAGGTTGTATCATAGTCTTCAAAGGAAGCAGTAATGGATTTGTCTTTCATGTCAGTAGTGAGGTATGCTTGGCAGCCACAAGAGTCACGACATGTCAAGCAGTCTGGATGAGAAGAATTTTGAAAGAATTACAAAATGAACAAATGGAGGCAACAAAAATTTACTGTGATAACAATTCAGCCATTGCTCTTTCGAAGAATCCAGTCTTTCACAAGAGAAGCAAGCACATTGATACTAGGTATCATTTTATCAGAGAATTAATAAATAATGGTGAAATATTTTTAGAGTTTTGCAGATCAGAAGAGCAGAGTGCAGATATTTTTACAAAGCCGCTGGGAAGAGATAATTTTATTTTTCAAAGGAACAGATTGGGCATGGTGGACAGCGCAGTTATGCTTAAGGGGGAGTGTTGGAATATTAACCCTAGCTTCTTTAAAATCCCGCCAACGCCCGCCCGCTATATGGCAATCAATAAATTAGTCATTCACATTTTGATGCAGCGGGAAGTCTTGATAAAGGATTTTTGTTTTATATCAACCGCCTGCCGTACCTACAGCCAATGCCCGCTATATCGCAATCAATAAAATATTCATCGCGATATCACGGGAGACTTCGTAGAAGTTTGTTTTACTTTTAACCGCCAGGTGTTTACCGCAGTTTACCGGGCCGTCAACTAACCGCTGCCCGCAATATCGCAATCAAGATTTTAACCATCGCGATACCGCGGGGAACTATGGAGAAAGCCGCCACCGCCAAAGGAAATATCGGGATGCGAAAGATTTAATATTTAAGTTTGAATTTTATGAAAAGGACAATGTATTAAATGTATTTTGACGGGGGAAAAATTAGTTAGGTGAATTTGAAAAATTGTATTCGTTTCCTCTCATCCGTGAAATTTCTTCACGTGACTTTTTACCTGTGCATATATTTTGTAATTGTAATTTATTTTTGACAAGGAAGGAATGAGAAGAAGGTGAATGTGAGCAAACAGAAATTTACGAGCAGCAGCTCTGTGTGTTGTGAAAATAATATTTTATATTTTAAATTTTTACTGTGTGTGGAAACTTCCTCCTCTGCCTCCCGGCCTTCAAAGTTCCTCTCTAGAGATTTCTCTAGCCTTTGGAATCTGGCATTGTTGTTTAAAGATGAAAAGGATGGAGATCTGATTACCAGAACTCCTTCAAAGGGCATTGCACATTCGCAGCTACGGGGATTTATTTGCATATTCTCTATTTCACATTTCATAATTTTCCCACAATCATTCATAGGAGTTGTGTACGAGCCCGAGGTGCCGTTTTGCCGCCATTTCTGGATCACATACCTTATCATTTGAGAGGCTGGTTCCTTCAGCACAGGCCAGGTTCCCGAAGAGCTTGCTGCCATTCCAAAAATGTTTGACCAGTCAGCGTACCATTATTAATAGAACAACTAATGGATTGCAGTGTTCCGAAGGCGTACAGAACATTACATTCATTAAACTTTAAAGCAAGAAGGATAAAAACGAGGGCAGAAACAAGGATGCCCTGTCTCACTCCAGTTTATTTATAGATGAACTAAAATCTTGGATCAAAAATTAAGGGCAAGAATAAGCATAGTATTGCTTTGACGAAACTGAGAATTTTAGATCCTTATTGAAAAAATGGGATACATTTTATTTATAGAATCCAACTCAATTATTAATTAAAGGTTAAGGTGAATTTTCATTAATTTATAAGAAGACATAGTTCTGATCATAAATCTACTGGTCACACAGGGCGTTTAGGCAGAAAATATTTATATAATTTCTTTTTACTCCATGCGATATTGAGATTCATCAAATGCAATCCAAAAAAATGAAGAAATTCTTACACTTTCATGGCAGTGCTTGGCACGAACGCAAGCGTGATGCTGTTGTACTGTAAATCTACTTCTTGAAGCGTCTGGCTTGTTACACTACTGAGATCCACATTTCCATTGATGGAATTTCTCGCCATTCTCCTACTCAATTGAAATGATGTTTACAGACGATCGGAATCTTTTTCTAGGACGTTCAATTTACTACATGGACGAGAAGGTTTTGCAAATTATACTCACAATGTCTCCAGTAATGGCAATTTTAAAAGGCTAGAAGGTAATGATCCATTCAACTTTGCATTTTCCATCACGCTGGCAAAATTTTGGAAAGGCAAGGAAGATAAATAATCAGTATATTAATATACTTCTCTAGTCTATTTAGATCATGTGTTTCCCAAGCATTTTGATTACTTTGGACCTACACTGTCGTTAACAAATCTGACGAAGAAATCCAATCAGGAACAAGGGCTACGTCAAATGAATTGTTGCTGAGGTCCCTGCCAATACCATACACCAAAGCATTATTGATTAAAAGCATAGATACAGCGCCGCCATTGGTGCTAGTTTACATGCTGACTTACAAGTATTGCAGATTTCGGAGCCCAGATAAATCAGGTATCTGACCGTTCAGTTTATTGTTTGAAAGATGCCTGAAACATATGAAAAACTAAGCAAAAAATTATCTACTACGTACATAAATCCTAATTGTTTTTACAAATTACCTCTGTGAAATATGAATTCATAGAATCTTACATTTCACCTAGGTTTTTCAACGAGCTAATGTCTGGCGGTATTGGACCTTCCAAAAGGTTTCGATCAAGCCTTCTGTTAACATGCTTTTTAAGTAAGAAAGTAGTTACAGGTTTGGTTTTGAAGAAAGTAGTTGTAAGGAACTTGAATTAAAAAAAAAAACTCAAGTTAAATGATGGACAAATATCCAGACTCACAGAACTGTAATTTTCTTAACAAGACCGAGTGTCGAGGTTACCATTCCAGTTAAAAGATTTTGATCGAACAGCCTGCACATAAAGCCAACCATGAGAATCTGATTTGGTACAAACTACAAAGTAAATCATTATTTAAAAACAAATATAAGAATGAAAATATATACTTACACATGTTGGATGGACATGTTTTCGTGGAAAATTTCTGGCGGAATGGAACCTCCCAGCCGGTTTTTATTAAAGTGGCTTCAACAAATAATCAAGGAAAGTGCCCTGATTAGAAGAACTAAGCCTGGTATAGGATTGCATGACTCTACAGAGATTATTAGCAGGAAAAAAGAAAAAAAAATTACAAGGCTTACAAGTGACCAGCATTAACGAGCTTCCCGAGCTCAGCTGGAAGTGTTCCGCCAAGATTATTGTTGGCAACGTCTAGCCAATAAAGCTTTCTAAGGTTACCCAATGTGGCAGGAACATTTCCGCCTAATTTGTTTGAATTCAAATCCCTGATAAACAATTTCTGCATCAACACATCATATAAAGTCTACTAATTTCTGAACAATTCTCTTGGAAGTAGTACCAGGTTTCTTACAGAGTTGTAAGCCTTCGCAGATTGCCAAGCTCTTCTGGAATTCTCCCGGTGAAACTACACCCAATTAACAACCTATACATGCCACAAAATATTAACATGATCTATACTTTTGAAAGAACTGAAATGCCATCGATTTGATGGTGTGATAATTATAAGGCTTACAGCTCTTTAAGATTGGGCAAGCTTCCTAGATTCGGAGGAATAGGTCCAGTCAAGTCTTTGTTGTACGATAAATCTCTGCAACAACAGTTTGCTTCAATTGATTTACAATCCTTGATTCAAAGCCTGCAAATTATCGCAGTAAGCCAATGCAGTAAATTTGATGGATGTACAGAACTTACAGCCTTTGGAGAGCTGTAAGGCGCTCAATATCACTTGGCAGCTCTCCCTTGAGACCCATTGTAGATAGAAATCTATAAAACAATTTAGGCTTGTAAGCCGCGCAAGTATGCAATGATATATAACTGAAGAGATCGAGAAGCAGACATAGAATGACTTACAGAGCAGTAACTCGTGAGCCGTCGCAATAAACTCCAGTCCAATTTGAAGTGCAAGGTTCTATGCCTTCCCATGCCAGTCCTGGTGAATTCCCCCATTGCCTTTGCAGCGATCTCAAAGTAGTCACTAGAATTCATAAACACCAAGAATATTTCAAAATTCTTTCTTCTAAGAAGACAAACAGCTCATGTTACTGGATCTTACCATCTCCAGGGTTTGTGACTCCTGCAACAATCTCAAAACAGAGAGAAACAATGATGAACAGAAAATCACAGTAGAAGCCACCCATCGTTTAAACATGAACAAGGTACTACACACGAATCAGAAAAGATGAAAGCATGCATATCAATCTCGGTGATAATTTGACATATGCATTTGTGTTTTCAATTATTCATTTATAATGTTAGAGGTCCACTTGGCTACCAACTTTCCATCGCAGAGACTGCGCAACTTCAATGACTAGAATTGACTTGGATAAACGATTGAAAATTAGTTTAGCAATTAACAAAGCTTTTTAATCCTCATTTTTTATTGCAAACGACTCAGACAAATATGGAGGTACTGGACTGTGATAGTCCTTGATTTTCAAAATCAATGTTTATACATTAAACGCGTAAGCATGGTTACCCACCTCTCGTTTCGAAAGGACGAAATAAAACTCAGCCTTCTCGAAAACGAGCTTTCTTGACTTTCTGTAAACGATTAAAATATCCATGACTTTCAAAATCGGTGTTCATACTTTGAACATGTAGGCAGTGTTCCCTCCCGCCTTCCTTTCAAGGGAAGGCAAATCTTTCCCCATTAGAAAACGAACTTTCTTGACTTTGTCTAAGAGCAGTTAAGACCCGAGCTTATCCACTGTTTTCTTGTGGTTCCCCATATTTTAGTAGATTTGTCTAAGAGCAGTGGTATGCACACGCATGCAATGATCAGTCGATAGGGGAGTCCACTGCAAATGGCTATTTAATGGGAAATGCGAGATTAAGAACCATTTGCATAAAATGAAAAATTGATCTTTGTGTTTCCACATCAAAATTTATTAGTTGAAAATTGATTATAAAAATTTAAAATAAAACCATAGGTCATGTTGAATGAATCTTATTATTTGCAATGTATCCATTAATTTTAATTTTAAGTAATTAATCATCAATACATTTTTTTTATTAATATGTAATATTTAATAATTTTAGTTACAATAGTTATTTAAAATTGATTTTAATTAATAATCTTAGGAATCACAAGTAAATTACATATCATTGGGAATCCATAGTAAATTAATTCTCAACGAATATGATTTTTTAATAAATTTATTCTTAAAAAATTACAATTGAAAAATTAAGTAAAATTTAAACTTTTAAATAATTAATATTTTTAATAATAATAATTTCTCTCCAAAATTTAAGGTATGATATAATTTTATCTCTATTTTAGTTTTATATTTATCATACCTAGATGCACATCTATATTTGACATTTTTGTCTAGGTTAATCAATCAATTGATTGATTATTATTTAATTATCTTAAGATACACATGCATACAAATACATGACAAACTTGAAGTTGTGGATTAAATAATATTTATGAAAAGTATGGAACATTAAAGGATTCCCCTTTTTTAAAGAGTTATTAGTCATGCATTTAGTTACTAATATTCAATAAAAAAAACATTCTTTAAAAAAGTTAGTCCATAACTTTAGGTATGGCATATTTTTTGCAATGCTTATGTGGTACAAGATAATTTATTACTTTCATATTATTTATTTTGATTATTTTTTATTTGAATATTGGTTATGATGGTCATCACTAATGATTTTTTCATAAAAGAAAGATCTTTAATATTCAATACTTTTTATCAGTGGTATTTAGTCGATAATTTTGGAAATAAAAGCATTATTATGCATGTGATTTATGGGTTAGTAGTAGTAAAATAAAATGGAGACAAGTAGAAAGGATTCAAAAGTAGTCAATTACAAGGAAATTGAAAATAAAATAATCAGATTTTTTATGAATTGCTTCTAGCAAAAACATGCCCCTTAATTGGTGTAGGAATTATGGTTTTATTCTTCAGATTTTAAAAATTTGAACAAATGGAAGAAAATAGATGTCCCCAAAGAAATTTTGAACAAAATAAAAAGGACTTAGATAAAAATAATAATAATAAATGGATGACCAAATAGAATAACAACTTGAATTGTTGTCCAAATAAAAATAAATATGTAAACACATTTATTCAGGAAGAAAGATAAAATATTATATTGAGAGATTTTATACCATTTGATCAACACAAAAAGGATTATATAGGGGAAAAATATCACTTAGAGAGTAAAGATCTTGATAGTCCAATGAAAGACTCACTCCCACCATCTTTTATCCAAAAAAAAAAAATAGACCTCACCAAAAGAAGAATGTGATGACAAGATACACATATTTTGCATTGTTAGAATAATTGAATTAAAAGGTATGCCTTGTTTTGAGGTGACGTGACCAAAGTCTCAAGTGCTTCCCCACCACTTTCTATGACATTAGAAACATGTTAGTATAGACTATGTTTCTGGAAGCCAGGTGTATACAAGGATTTGTGTACACATGTATCTATGTAACAACAAATATATGGCATTAAAAGCAAAAACACAAAACCCATGCTCATTATCCTCCCTACCATATTGGCATCATGGAGCCTTGTGGACTCTAGCCAAACCCCTGAGCAAGAAATGTATGAAATTCCCATGGGAAATTTCATTGAGTTCCATCATACATCACACAATAACAAAGTTGGGGAAAATTTGGTGTTTTCATATATGATCTCTCATATTGTAGTGTTTTCTTTGTTGTGGTAACTTTAAAAAAATAGCTATCCTAATTTTTGAATGCTTTTGCATGCTTTAGCCTAGTTCCTGCAAATAGACGAAAGGGGTATGTTAGTGGACAGGCAAGAAAAATAAAAAAGGAAGCATAAAAAGTGAGTAAGTATATGTGTAAAATCAATATAGACAATGTGAAACCAAAAAGAAATAATAATATTTACAATTGGTTCACCAAATCTATCTATTGATAATGGAAATTTTTTGTACTTACATGTACTGTTGATGGTGTTTAACAAGGGTGAGCAGCATTGGATTGAGTTGTTGGACAATGAAAGAATTTGAAATAAACAATTTATAATACAATAATTTTCTTGAATGTCTATTGTATCTATGCAATATTATAAAGGAAAAAATATAGATATAAAATAAAAGGGGTTAGCATTATCTGTTGTAAATAGAAAGAGATAAAATGGAACATTTTGAATACATGGCATCCTCGTAAAGAATTGTGTATAAGTAATCTATCAGAAAAGTTGAAAAGAGAGCTGTGGAAACAATGACAAATACAATGGATAGAATAGAGTATATTTTTGGTCGACAAGCCCATGTGAGAATTTGTGTGTCCATGTATATAAGCAACAACAAATATATGACAATGGAAGAAAAAATCACTAAACCGAAGCTCGTTCTCCTCCCTACCATATTGGCATCATGAAGCCTTATGGGCTCTAGCCAAACCCCCGAGCAAGAAAGGAAGGTAAGGTCCATGGAAAATCTCATGGACTCTTATCATATATCACACAATAACAAAGTTGGGGAAAAATGGGTGTTCTCAAACAAGATCTATAGTATTACATAGTCTTTTTTTGTTGTGACAACTTGATGAAAATAGGTGTCCTAATAAAGAATTGGCATCATGGGATTCGAATATGGCTGGAGAAACATGGATAGATGAAATATATAGAAGAGTGTATAATAACTAAAAAGGTGCATCTAACTTCAAAACCATATATATTAATATAGATTTGTTTTTCAAGTGCTTATATTTGCATTACATGGCTAAGGTGTATATGTAGAAATGTGTTTGTGAAACATGGGCACATATAACAACCAATAACTAGAAAGGAAAAAATGCAGTCATGTACAAAATGAAAACTAGGCTAACTATGACATTGTAAATGGTTTAGTTGAATGGATCAACATACACCATTGTCATATGCTTGTAGGGATAGACAATGTGACACAATCAACAAATTGTTTGTCCTCTCACAAGCACATGACAATGGTGTCTGGTTGCCTTCCAAAATCGCATAAACCACAATCTGTAATGGTTGTAAAAGGGGAAATCTTAAATGAAATTTTTTTAATGGGAAAACAATCATACATTTGACTTTAAAAAAGATATTGTTCTCTACCCATTGAAATAAAAAGGAATCATAAAAAATTGGTAAGTATATGTGTAAAATCAATATAAACAATCTACAACTAGAAATAATCAATAATATATACAATTGGTTCAACAAATATATATATCGATAATGGAAAATTTCTATACTTAAATGTATTTTTCATGGTTTTATCAAGGATGAGCAACATTGGATCAATTTGTTAGACCATGAAAAATTTGAAATATAGACTATGTGTATGTAAATTACATTGAATAAACAAATAAACCTATACAACTTTACCAATGAAAAATTATATCAAAAGAATTCAAATAACATTTAATCAAATTGAAACAAACAATTCATCAATGGTGTCTCATTTTCCACTATCTCTATTGATTCTTTAAGTCATTTTGCTCTCAGATTGTTTGTGCACATGACTTTCCAAATGACAAGCTGAAGAATGAGAGATGCTAGAAATGCAAGATATGTTTCCTACATTACATGATTGTTAAACTAGTTGTAGGTGATATGCAAAGATAATGATGATGCTATGATGTTGTTAATGAAAATGATTTGATTAAACTACTGTATTTAAGATGTTGCTAATGAAAATGCCATGATTAAACTACTTGATGCTACAATGTTAATACTAAAATACTCACTAAAATGACAATGCTAATGAAAATTTTGCAGAGTGTAATTGCTTCAAATGCTAATGATCAAGATACCTTTTGCTATAGAATGAAGGATTATTTATAGATTTTCCAAGGCATAAGCTTAGGTGGCAAAAACCAATACTTTGGATTCAATCTAAAGGATGGATAATTGAAGATGAAGAGGTTAGAGAGAAAAGGGGAGAGTGTTCCCTTCATAAGAAAAAACTACCAAGTGTGGGGGGGAATAAAATGGATAAGAAGGTCAAGTGTCTCAAATTAGTTTAGAATTTTGTTGAGGATAGACACTAGATTAAATATTAGAAATATTCAATTTCTTGAGACACATGATGAGGTGGAAGGTGAAAAAAGTTAGCAGACATGTGCTTAAATTCAAATTTAATAAGAACTTAATTAAATAAAACAAACTAATTAAATTTGTTAATTTAATTAAAATATGAAGAAAATGATTTAAGATAGGAAGAATTAAAGAACATGAACTATATAAATAATTTTTTTAATTTATTTATAAGTAGATGAATTAAAGATTATTAAATAACTTATATTTAATTAATCCTCCTAACCAAATTTGAGTGTATACATAGACAATTTACAATACACTAACTTTCTTGAATGTCTATTATATCTATGCAACATTATAAAGGAAATAATATAGATATACAATAAAAAAGGTTAGCATTATCTATTGTAAATAGAAAGAGATAAAATAGAACATTTTGAATACATAACATCCTGGTAAAGAATTACGTATAAGTAATCTATTGGAGAAGTTGAAAAGAGAGCTATGGAAACAATGACAAATGCAATGGATAGAATAAAGTATTTTTTTGGCAGACAAGTGCATGTGAGAATTTGTGTCCATGTATATAAGTAGCAAAAAATATATGATGATGGAAGGCAAAAGCACTAAACCCACACTCACTCTCCTCCCTACCATATTGGCATCCTGAAGCCTCATGGGATCTAGCCAAACCCCCGAGCAAGAAAGGAAGACCTTAAGGTCCATGGAAAATCTTATGGACTCTTATCATATATCACACAATAACAAAGTTGGGGAAAACGAGTGTTCTCAAACAAGATCTCTAATATTGTAGTCTATTTTTTGTTGTGACAACTTGACAAAAATAGGTATCCTAATAAAGAATTGGCATCATGGGATTTGAAGATGGCTAGAGAAACATGGATAGATGGAATATATAAAAGAGTGTATAATAACTAAAAAGGTGCATCTAACTTCACAAACATATATATTGGCAAAGATTTTGTTTTGCAAGTGCTTATATTTGCATTACATGGCTAAGATGTATATGCAGAAATGTGTTTGCAAAACATGGGCACATATAGCAACCAATAACCAGAAAGGAAAAAAATGTAGTCATGTACACAATGAATAACAATCCAACCATAATGTTGTAAATGGTTTAGTTGAATGGAGAAACATACACCATTTTCATGTGCTTTTGGGGATAAACAATGTGATGTAATCAACAAATTGTTTGTCCTCTCAGAAGCACATGACAATGGTGTGTGGTTGCCTTCCACAATCACATAAACCACAATCTACAATGTTTGTAAAAGGGGAAATCTTTAATGGCTATTTTTTTGTGGGAAAACAATCATACATTTGACTTCAAAAAATTATATTCTACTCTACCTATTGCATTTCTCCATGTGTGTAGATTTATCTTTTCAGCTTATCTAAAAGATTATTTATATATAGTTGTTTATCAAGATGGAAAATTTCCATAAAGTTATAACAAAATTTATATTATGTGATTCTAAATTCATTTATATTAAAAATAGAATTGCAATCTAAGGAAGC
>VDFB02164044.1:0-11120 GCA_007258455.2 Sequoia sempervirens
TAAAATTTTCACAAAATCAAGCTTTTAAGTTTTCATATTAAATTTGAATGGCTTGTCTAGTCATGCAGTTCTATGTTTTAGACATGCCAGCAACTTCATAATTGGATTAGAGTTCAAAACTTTAAATACCAAAATAAAAGGAAACCTTTAAATACATGCTTCAATGCTAGTGCCAGAATTTAGCTTCTTGTTGTGAACTTGGGAAGATCAACTTACCGATGTTCCCTTATACAGAGATCCTTCATTACATTCATAATCCCTCTTTTATATTTCATTGTATCTGGAGAGCAAAATATTGTTGCTATTGGAAGTTTAACTCGGAAGAGAGACTATTTAACAATTATGCATATTGCACATGGGTCTATGTGCTAAGAAAATATTGGGCACAATAAGTGAAAAATTAATTGGAAAATTTAGATGCCATATAATTTCAAATTACCTTTTACTTATGCCTTGCAATTGACCCCTTTTGTTCTCATCTGCAGGTGGGATTCCCCCATTGTGCCATTTTTCTGTCCGTTCAGAATCACCTCCTGTAAGTACCAATTTGGACAAATACTGTTCTTCGCTCTCATTGAGTTTTAGATTTTTTAGCTGTTCTAACATGGTTGACATTGGTTCCCAAAAAAAGTCAAAAGCTCTTCCCTCAGGCCTATTAGCCCGCGTTAACACCTTGCCATCCCCTAAAGAACAAACAAATGGTTGAGTAAATATCACAATAGTTTTCCCTCTGTCAAAATTCTCACTATCTTATTATGCACTTCAGCTAGAACCAGATAACATTTTCAAAGTGTCTATTCAGAATCCAAAGGAAGAAGTTTTCATACGCAGAACAAAACCAGAATTATTTGACTTTATGGAGCGGAGAAAACACTGTAGCAGAACATAAGCTGGAAGCCCGATATTGAGTATTCTGCTGTCAGAACGATTCCAGTCTTTCAGATCTTCATCCTTAATTACACCAGCTTGGTACAGAGCTTTACCCAGCTCCTCACAGGCCTCAAAGATACTATTCCATACCTGAGAATACATTTTCAAGCTTAATTAGAACTAAAGATATGCAGAACTAAAACAGTAAAGTTGGAAAATCATGTAAGAGTAACCAATGAAAACTTGCCTGCACTGCTTTCAATTCCTGCCAAGCATTACTGAATGAATATGTACGTTGTGGAGGATGTTTTTGAACCTTGGAAATTGGACTACTTGGAACATGATTATTGGGAGCATCAGAGGCACTTTCCTTGCGGTATTTAGGTCTGTCCATCCACAAATCATCAATGTCATTAACTGAAAAAGCCAAAAGGAAACAATAATGACTGTGTATTGAATAATTTTACAAAGTCAAATTATCTCTCATTAGTTTCTATCTTCAATAGTATAAACATTTGGAATGGGCGCAATCTTGTTTTGCAGTATGCTTACGGCTGCGCTGAAAACCATTCGGCTACACTTAGGCTCAGTTCCTTCTACGCGGGTACAGAGGTCATTAGTGTATTCATTAAACAATGGCCTTAAAGCCTACAATGTAAATGATGATGAGGAACACCTGGAAGATGAAGACCGGCCAGCAGACTCTCAGGAGGAGAATGATAGTTATTACAAAACAAAAACACTTAGTTTCCAAGCTTATTTTTTATTTCTTTTGGATTTCTTTCTGCCTAGTAAATGAGAACGAATCTAAAGCACAGGCTGATATCATGGCTTTAGAGAGCCTTAAACCAAATGCTAATTTAAGTTAAAAATGGCAGACCTGGTCCAAACAATATGGCTATACAGAAGGTCACCTGTCTTGTGTTAATTTCAATTTTGTATGACAACTAAAGGCATGTATCAGAATAGAAAGATTTAAGATACTTTTTCAAGGATGAAGCCAATATATTTCACAGGCAAACTCTGGACGCACCTGATAAACAATGGCAGATGCATAGATGCCAAGGAAAAAGCTCGATAGAATTGCCCCCAAGACACTGAACACAACTGCCAAAGGCCAGAGTATGATAGAAAGGCCAGCAAATGGAACACAAGCAGTCTCCAAAAAGGGCCCTGCCCTTCCAATAAGATCTCTTAATAACTGTTTCCATCCCTTAAATAGCATGAAGGGGGATTTGTAAACTGCAATTACTGTAATTATAGGCACATCTATTATAATGCCAAGTAGCCCCACCAATATACACCCTGGTATCTGTGACAAACTTGAAACAAAATAGCATAGGAGCAAACATGAGAACAGTATATTATTTTGATCATTTTTTGTGATAGAAATTGCTGGTAAACATATCTTGTTTGGGCATAAATTTCAAGCCTAGTTCCATTCAAATAAATAGCCACACATTATTTCCATCAACATCCAGTTTTATGCAGATTTACTATCTAGAGTATAAGTTGAGAGTATATTGCAAATAAACCTCGACTCTTCAAGGTGTTCAAGCAAACAAATCGATGAGCAACATTTTGAAGCATTAGCTAACATGAGAAATTAAAATCAATATAGCAAGTTGTATGGATAAAGTGCACAAGCTAAACATACCAAGAAAGACAAAGCTATGCTGATATTATATAGTGGAATCTAGAAAGAACTCATGATGGCACAAAAACAAATGATTTGTAGGAAAATATTAACTATAGTAGGTGGTAAGCTCTTAACATATGCCAGGCAAATTATGCTTATAATCATAACAGATTCCTGAAGAAACTAGCTAAATAGTACTAGAATTGTTGACATGTTCCCCACAAACTTTACTAGATCACCTATGATCTACATGTGAGCCACCAAGGTTAGCGCTGGCATTCATAAGTCAAAGGTATACACACTAACCTACGACAATAAATATAACAAAAGGAAAGCTATAAATACCCCTTAAATAGACTATTAGATTATCTATAATTTATATAACTATATTTCTCTCTCGTATGCTAGGGACTTAAACTGGCTTGCTGCTACATTCTGCATGAATTCAGGAGTGGCCCAAAATTGATGCACATTAGGATGCTAGAGTTGTTCCTAAGCAGTCCATTGCAATTGAGAGGAATATGAATGCAATCCAAGACCGTTGTTTGATCAAGAAATTCAAGAATAAGGTTGTCGCTGCTACATTCCTGCATGAAAAGCAGCTTGAACTAGGTTTTAGCATAAATTTAACTTTGGATGGAAATAACCGAGATTAAAAATGAACTTAGTGAAGTTAATGTAAATAAAACCAGAACTACATGTGGTTGTATTAATTTCAAGGCCTACAATATTTGGTGATGATGATATGGTTGAGATTGTTATATATGATACATGATAATGAATCTTCATGATAAATAAAATTAAGATCTACATAAACAACCATATAGCTCAAGGATCAATTATCTGTCACATTCCCACCAGCTGCACGAAAACAAGCACCTTTTGAAAGGGTATGGATATCCATCAAAGCATAAACGCTAGAGGAACTTCATCAAATGTGGTAGTTAGCTCTACCCTGGTAGACAAGAACACAAAATGTAGAAGCCCGCACAAAACAGTAAAAAAAAAATTTAAAAATAAAAGGGTTTGATTGTCAATTCGTTAAAAATACCACAGAAATGACTTCTAAATTTTCATCATGGAGATGGTCTTGGGGGATGGTGACAAATTAAATGCAAGGCATGGGCAGTGTAGAAAGGAAGGGAAGGTAGGTATTTCTAGGAGATCAATGTCTGCACACTCTAATGAAGCCATATTGCTTCCAACATCTGGCATTAATCTAGAATTGACAGGCATTTGACTCACCCAGCAGCATGGAGTGGATAAGATGGGCAACAATTTGCTTGCAGGTCGATAGACAGAGGTGCAACAACATTTCACAGGATTAGCCCCAGCTCTAGGATTTCAAGAGAGGGAAATAAAGGCATATGAGTTTGGGCACTACCTAGACCAGACTCTGGAGTTATCACTTATATTGGTGAAAATGGTATCAAAGCCTTGGAGGGTACTCAACCTGGCCATGGCGCAGTCATGGATGAAGCATGCATATATGCCACTAGAAAAAAGTGCTTCTACTTAGGCAAGATAGGATTGCTGTTCGTTGGCTTAAGTGGACTGTAGTAGCAGCACTTCAAGAAATCATTGGCTGTGTACTTTTCAATCTACTGACACTACAAGGGAACACCATGTTGGAGATAGCACATGTAGCCCAAACCAGGTGAATGAAAGAAATTGCAAGCAATCTAGAAGCAGCAATGGTAGGTGGTCAATCCTTTTCCTGATGGAGAATACACATTTTTGCTGGTTTGGCGGTGGCTATAAACTCTACTTATAAGAGCTAAAATCTGTCTTAAATGTCTTTATTTTGTTGACATCATAACAAAAAGCATTATGTATCTTGCTTACGATAGTTGTACCTATATAACTCTTCCTTGAGTGGTTGTACTTAAATATTATCGAGAGAATTTATCATTATCCCTGCACTCAGGAGGTTATAAATCCTGTGATTTTCCAGGACAAATTAAATTATGCACAAGCAAGAGCTGATTGCATGGTGTTTATTCAAAAACGGATACTTAGCAGAAGAGATTAGCTAATATTTTGCTTATGCCAATGCCATATTAGTATGGCACTACCTAAATTTATTATAAAAATTGTTGCTTTAACGAAAAAACACCAAGTCAAAAAATATGACCACAATGATGGCTTGAGCAACAAGATTAAATAATACACAAATTAGTTTAACTGTCAGCATAGGCTAAGATGTCTACTTCTCAAAGTATTGGCTATTGTTCTATGCTTGTAACATCCAAGTTGATTTATCTTTTGCAATTATGGTGATAACTGAGGATATGTCATGGCTTATTAAGACACCTCACCGTTTCCTACTAAATATGGCATGACTTATCTTTTGCAATTGTTGTGATAAAAGTGAGGATAAAGCAAGGATGTTGTTTTTGCTTTAAGATATCTTAGTACTAATTTATCCATGTGTAGCACAATAGATGGGAAATATGGATAGTGATGTCTGGGTTAACCTGAGTTTCCACCTGAAATCAGGGGTAGACCTTTAAGTGTCAAAGTAAGAATCTAATGGACCATGTTAAGGCTTCATTAACCACATTGAAGATAAGTACCTTCTTTATGGGCTGCCTGCAAACTAAAAATGAGTTAGCATAATATCACTTAGACACAATCTTTGCATAATGAGGAGTGGATAGGAATAATTGGACTAACAGAATATCTTGTGTATTAATGTTTATTAATTTTGGGTTATGAATAAACTTGTTGACTATTAGTATCTTGTGCAGTAATGGTAAGTAGTCTTGCTTCTGATCATATCATTGATATGATTAATATGCTAAAGGATCATTCATGTGATCAAGGGTAAGGTTAGGAAAGTCGGTTTTGTATGGAAAAAGACTGACAAACTTTATATCCTTTGATTACTCTATGTGGTCCTTGCCAAGATTGATCTTGTTTAATACCATTACAGGTGGAAAAAGATTGATTATATCATTACTAGCCATAGGTGAGCTTGACAGAGGTGTAGGAATCTATGAGAGATAAGCTATCATAGATAGGGGCTCATAGGGTAACTTGTAGATGTTGGAATTTGGAAACCTTGTGATGGATTTAGCTCAATGGGAATTATTGATTGATTTGATACCTGATGCCCTTATGATTTATATTCTTCTATGATGCTTGAACTAAGAAATGTTCATACCATTATTGAGTACTAAATTGTGAGGATTGTTCACTGAGTTTAAATACCTTGCATCTATAATGTTGTTGTGTCTGGGTGCTTGCTAGTCATGTAATGCTTGCTATGTGATGATGTGTTGTTTGTGATGTTTCTACATCTTATGACCACTGAAATTTGAGTATAAGAGTTGGTTCAAATGCAAACCTGTTGCTGCCATAAGGAGGCACTTACCGCTGACCATTAAGGTCATGTTTATCATAAATAGCAATTGCAAATATTATCTAGTTAGTGAATTGGACTATTATAAGAATATGGGGATTGAACCATAAGGTAAAGGAAACTAGAAGGTTAAGAATATTATTATTACTAATGCTAGTGAGTGTATATCTTCGTATGATGATCTAATGGATACAATGTTGCCAACTATCTTGAGTATGAATCAAGCGTGGATCATGCTTAAAGCAAGTTTACAATTATTGTGGTAAGTCTTTCAAAGTTTTAGATAGTTTTTATGCAGCCTTGTAAATACATGTGTTCTGTTGAAGAAGGATGTTATAATATAATATGATTACAATACTTGAGAGCATTGAATCCTATAGGCATAATTTCAATTCTTTACAAAATTGTTGCATTGTGAAGATATTTTGACTGTCATTGTCATGTGATTTGATATGATTAGTGCTATTTTATAGTGATTATACCATAAGATATAATTTCTAAGTATGGAGTTGATTCTGCAATGTTGGTAACTATTGGTATGAAATTGGGAACTTGGTTTGGTTCCCTTGTCTATTGTTAAGTCATTATTAATTGATGGGAATTCATTAAAGTAACCCTATTGGGGTATGAAATAGTAATCCAAGAAGTTGGAGTTTTGCTATTAATTAATAAACTTTGAGAGTTGGAGCTTTGTTTTGGAATGGTAATGGTAAATAGTGATTGCTAAATTGTACCTTCTATAGTATTCCTTCTATTTCACGTCCATGAGAAAGTTATTTGGTTGATTATGAAACCCAAGTAATCAATCACAATGCAATATTTGCAAAAACTAAATAAAATGTACCTAGGGCTGAATCTGGAAAGGATGAATGGATAGAATAATATAGCTCATCAATACCTTTCCAATGCCACCAAATTTGAGAAAACTGGAGATCTAGGAAAAAAGTTATGAGCTTGAAAGTCCAAATGGAAGATTTAACTTCAAATAGAAACAAAATGAACCAGCATAAAAATATGATAATGAGACCTAAACCACTGGAAAGCACACGAAACCAGCTCTCCAACGATATCTCATTTGCAAAAATCCAACTCTTGGATCAAAAGATATAGCAATTTGAAAAAAAATCCCTATTAGGACTTTAGGGACAAAAAATAGGCCCTTGGGGGTTGGCGCATGTCACTTAGGTGATTGACCACTGGCAATTTAAGCACTTGGGCATTACATGTGACCAGCTGCAATTTCCTTTTTAAAAAATAGGTCACTGTATGGTGGTGTGTGATGTCCCTCGCTAGACAGTTCTGAAACAAAGGTGTTCCTTTATTGACCCTTGTGGGCTAACCATTGGATAGAGGGTCGATGCATTTTGGAGAGTTTGATTGTTCTTGTTTTCAAGTGGGTTGATTGGATCACAGCGAGCGTTGGCATTCTAGGAGTTCACAGCTTCTGACGGCACGGGATTATCCTGAGTTTTGAGCGTATTATGGAATTTTAAGTGATTAAGTTAATTATTTAACTTAAACGCCTTTTATTAAAGTCACATTGACTTTAATAATATTTTATCATCACTTAAAAATGTCAAAAGGGGATTTTAATATTTTAATGACTTAAAATATTAAAAAGTGCGCTCAAGTATTTCATGGAACTATTGAAAAGGTCATATTAAAATATTAAAATATTTTAATGATTGCAAAAGGCCGTACTTTCTTGAAATGCGTGCCAATTAGGTATAAAGCATTTCTTGGCAATTGAAACTCATATCTTTTGACCATTTCTCTTTGCCTTGAGCATTTTGCCTGTGCATTCTCCTGTGATCAGGGTTTGAACAAACTGCCATTGAAGAACGATACCTCTTCAGTGTGAGCACTCTTGAGATTGTGGAATATCAGTCGAATCAGTGCATGTTGAGAGCTTCAGCCAGAGGTTCTACAGATTCATACAGAGTTTATTTACAGTGAGATTGTTATTGTTTACAATAATTGAGGGTTTCCTTCTGGTGGCGCATCTTACTACAACTTCAGAGACTTTCATCAGAGATTCTACCTCTCCTTTTCATAGCCGTACGGCCTGCATTGGAATGTGTGCCTTGAGATAGGCGTGTGAAGTAGAAAGCTGAAACGCCTCCCTTTAGCTTGGTTTTGGTCTTCCATCATGGGCGTCCAGTATTTCTAGAGCCTTGTGTCCAGTTTCTGAGCAGGAGAAGCCACTTCTGGAGTCTTAGCATGCCTTCATGCTTGATTTCATCATTTCCAGCTGTAGATCTGGGAATTTCTTTATTTAAAATAACTGGAGATTTTCGGGTATGTCTGTTATGCATGATCTTATTGTTTCAGTATAATTAGCATTGCTGCATTTCCATTTTGTGAGTTTTTGCTTTAAATTTCAAATTACAAGCAAAAATATGTTGCGCCCCTTCTCTTCTGTCTATTAAGAATTCTCTAAAAAACTAAAAAAACATCTAAAGACTTAAGAAAATAAGGGTTTTGAGTTGAGATTTAGAATTCATCACATGGTGTGAAATATGCTAACCATTTTTTTCCACAATTTCTACTACCATAAACAACACTTGGCCAATTTGATTAGTGTTAGAGCCAAAACCAAATCTTCTATCAAAGCAACTCTAACCAAGAATGCGCCCTAAAACCACTGAAGGAAGAGGGGCGGGCATATGGTCAGAGGATCCCTAGGATCAAATAACCCAACAACTGAAACTGATTACAACTTGAAAGTAAATGATAAAACTCAACGCCAAGAATGTGCACACAAGATCCTTTTGGAAGGCGAGGTGCTAACATATGGCGGAGTACTTATTAAAAATTGAAATGAACTTAGGCGGTGAACTAGCCATGAGAATTTCCACGCTACCACTTGAATAGTGGGGGGAAAAAACATTACAATGCAAAACTAATTCATCCGCTGCGGTGGGCATCCACTCAACAGTGGGGATTCTCCACTTAACAGTGGGTGATAAATGAAAGATTAGAATGTTTTTTTTCCACACTGGCGGTAAACCATCCAGGGGTTACAAATATGAGAGATTAATATATAAAATTTGTAACAACTAAAGGTCTGGAACAATACTACTGTTTACAGTCTTACAATGCAAAACATCTGCAAGTAAAAGTGCCAAATACAATGATTTTTACAATGAAATCTGCTCTAAACTTCTGCAATGTTTTCCACTATATCTTCAATTACAAACATGGGAAAGAACTTGAAAGAAATATTGCAAAAAGCTAGAATAACCAGGTTTGATAAAGATAACCAGCAAACTGAGATTTCTTACCAGCAATTAGCCATCACTATATTGTTCATATCTTCATCCAGAATGCTCCTATCTCCTCCAAATTGAATGCACATGAAACTAGAAGCATAAATACCCCAAAACTATAGCATAATACAGAAAGAACTAGGTCTGATATGAAATACCAGCAATCTGAAGTTCAGACCAGCAAGCAAGTATTCAACCAAAGAGCTCTAAACTCCTTCCATACTTCACCAATACAGCTGAAACTTAAAACACACCTTCCAATTGCTAGGCGTCCAAGAAAACACCAAGTAGCAAGGCACCAACAACTCCAAAGATGCCCAACACAAGAAATCAATGCAACTTATGAAGAAGTACGGCCCTAGAAGAGGGCGATTTCCATAGGAAAATGATGGCTGCAAGATAAAATCTGAAACTCTACCAATAGGGGCGCCTTGAACATAGAAAACATTATAACAAATACCCATAATGATATAAAATTCTCTCAAAGAGTTGTAATTGAAATTCTACTTCAGCCATTGAAAAACCAACAAGATGAAAATTGGAAATATCTCACCAAAACTCCACAATAATGCTCAATATGTACTTCTGGATGAAGCACACTCTCAATCCACCACCTAGGGAACCATAGTTTCAGGCCCGAAGAGTGGAGTAAATTTGCTAAGCTATCCCTTAGCCGGATTTTGGATTTCAAACCAGCAACATAACGTTATATTTTTCCAAAGATAATCAGCTTCAAACAGCAGCAATATATAAGCTTCAATTGGGAACTGAATCACTTCAAATTCCAAGAAGTTGAATCACTTCAACTTCCAAGAGGGACGGCGCGTTTAAGCATTTTACTTTTTGAAATAATAAAACTTTATTCAACCTCCTTTAGGCGTCCAACTTAATAATGCAATAATAAAGCATTTAATAAATCATTAAATGCACAATTGACCCCATAATGTCCCCTCTTTAAAACAACATGAAGTTATCACTCTTAGGCGTGGGGTACAACTGAGTAACATAAAATTGACTAAGTATAAACTTAGTCCATTGAGATAACCAAAGCCAAACTGAAATTGAAGGTTAGCAAGATGACTTGAGTTGAATTGTTGATGATGCTACTACCAAATTTAGACTTACTATAAATAACCAACTGCTATAGATAGTAAATTTACATCAAAACAACAGAAAGCCAAACTAAACACTGAATTGCAAAGGATTGAACTGCTACTAGACAGATACTTCCAAAAGATAGACTTGCTAAAAATAGCAAACTGCTATAAATAGTAAGTCTGCACAACATTCTCCAAACACCAACTGAGCAGTATCACGACTTACAATAAATAGTAAGTCCTTGGAAAGATTATCAGATTCAGATGCATAACACACCACCCTGGAGGTCCCTGAAAGACCTGGAGAAACCCATAAACCTTTTGCAAGAAAACCCTCGAAAAAGCATCTGAAAGAGGAAACCCTAATTTTATGCTTCAGCTTAGCCTATGGATTTTCGGAAATAGACTAAATCCAAATGAAGAGCACAGGGCTTAAATGGGGACATTACAGTCCGCCCTTCCCAAAATTGCTTGTCCTCAAGCAATGCCACCACACTCCAAGGAAACAATTTGATCCTCACTATGCCAAGTAGGATCCCAGGGTCCCAAATCCATCTCCGTATAGACCCATCATGTGAACGCTGCACCACTCTGATCACAAAAACATGACCAATATTGCAAGACTGCACTGCACTCCTTCCAAACACGTGGCTTAAACTAATTGTCCTGAAGGAATTGAAATCATAATCCTGCAGCATCTCATGTCCTGTAAACTCAAAGGAGTCAACAACAACAATCCCACAATCTAACACATTCCTTAGCAAAAAGAAAAATAGTCCTCTCAACTCAAAAACATGTTCCATATCATAACTCCTCAAAGCACCAAGTAGAGTCACGACAGCATATGTGACTCTTCCAGTACTTCTTGCAAAGGAAAGAGC
>VDFB02164045.1:0-28227 GCA_007258455.2 Sequoia sempervirens
TTAGCATATGAATGTACTTTCAATTCAGTTTTGTTGCTAATGATCCCCGAACCATATGCTATCATCTCGCCCTCTCTGGAATCTTGGTGAACATTCTTGGTGAGGGTTACTTTACAAGCTGATTTGGATTTTAGAGCTAATGCTAATAAGTGTTGGTGCTGGTTTGTTGTGTTAAATTTGGGAAAAAATTAAGGGGGAACATTATAGTGGTATCAGAGCCCGTTATCCCGCCATCCTGTGTGATCAACGCTTCAGTGATAGATGAGTGACATATAATTCTAGTGCTACACTAGAGGTAATAGAGTTTTGGAGAATTTGATAGTTAGTCATGGCTTCTAATGCAGAGTTAAGTTTGGCAAGATCACTTTATACAACAGGGAAAATGCTCAATGAAGAATGCAAAACAGTGGAAGAGGAAGTAAGCATTCTTCATAAGCTAGAACAATGTTTAAGTTGGTTGAACTAGTCACCTACTGAGATGATTAAGAAGGATTTTGAATCCTGCAATGATATCTATGAATCAACCTTATTGGTTGATGCATCCTGATGAAGAGGTTAATTTGTTGGTTACTTCTTGTCTCAGTGAAATGATGAGGATCTTGGCACCAATGATGCCTTATGATGATATTACCATGAAGAAAGTGTTGCATTTGATTATTGAAAGTTTCCAGGATCTTGATGAAATGGGGAGCAGTCTCTTTCTAAGAAGAGCTACCATTTTAAAGACATTCTCTATGCTCAGAACGAGTTTGTTGTTAATAGATTTGGATATGCAAAACCAAATTTATCAATTGTTCCACTATCTCTTCAATTCAACTTGGAGTGAGCAAGAGGAGGAAGTATTTGTTGTTGTACAAAATATCCTTGTCTTGATAATTAATGGAATTGAAGTCATTCCTCAAAACGTTCAATCTTTCCTCTTAGAAGTTTATGAGCAAAAAGAACAGATTTCTCCTACTATTGAAAAATTGATCAAAGACTTGTTTCATCTTTGTGAAGATAAATTGAAGGGCCTTTTGATGAAGACCATACAAAATAATGTGGAGAACTCGAATACTGAAGAAAGGAGTGAGATTTGGAAACCCGTTGATTCTGTAGAAGAATCTCAGAGGACACCTATGAATATGCATTTGTCCATGCAATCAGCAGCAAAGTGCAAAGAAAAAATACATACCTTGGAGACTCAAAACATGGTCATTCATTCTACAGAAGAAAGTAATAAAACCATAATAGTCTTTGAGCCACGAGAAGAATACATGTGTCCAATAGAAGATCGTACAGTGAGACTATTTTTTCTACAGAAACTCGAAATGAAATGCCAAGAGCTAAACCACTTGAGTCTAAAAGTATATCTTCAATTGATGACATTCTACCATCTAATGGTTTTATTTTACACCTTCAAAACTCACGAGGATTATGGATAGATCAGCAAGAAGAAGCTAAGGAAATTGAGGAGGGAGACTCCACTTTCATTAATGTTGATTCATACATGGAGAATAACATGGAAGAAGTTGATTCTAGTGATCACAAAATAGAGTTCTCATTGCTTGAAGCCAGGCTGAGGCAGAAAACTAATGAATTGGGAGACACCACATATGAGATGATGAAAAGCATACATCAGATGCGAAGTAATTTGAGAAGTACAACTGAAAGAATTTCTGACATCTTTGTACATCAAAACAACACTACATCATCTCAACTTGTTCATGAAGAGTGCAGCCCAAGTTCATTAATTATTGAAAAAGAAATTCAAATTTTATCTAAACTCGATGATATTCATCGAAAAATTGAAGGTTCAATCAATGATGTTCCCAAAGGTGTAGATTTATGCTACATTTCTATGGCCGATATGAAGTCAATCAAAAATGCATTGCAATAATTCAAGTTTAGTCTTGTGCACATCATCCACGACAAAGATAGAGTTGCCAAAATTGCTGACAAGGCATTGGAGTGGAATGAGCAAACTAAAGCCGAATTGCAAGAAGTGCATGAGGCTTTATTAGAAGTAGAGAATCAAACTTTTGCTATACAATATTCATGGGAACAAGAAAACAAAGGAAGAGCTGAGGAGATCCAGAAAATTCTTAATGAGCTTGATCTTATACAAGAAACTTTTGATTTAGAACATTGTCCTAGAAGATAGGAGCATTCAAATTCTCATCAACAAGATCTTCAGGGTTTTGATAATCCTTTGCATGAAGATGGTGTTAGTGGGATATATGTGAATCATCTCTTTGAAAATGATGGGGAAAGTTCCTCAAAAACTATTGAAGGAAACATGTATTCTCGCTCTGAAGAATTGGGACATGAAGACAAGCCCGCCCTTGATTCTAGTTCATCCTTTTTGCAAGAAATGGGGAATCTAGTGACTAGAAGAGACGAGGAATTTTTTCTTGATCAACAACAAAGAATTGTTTGGCATTCTGATGAGGAATTTATCCAATTTTTGATGAGATTGTTGGTTAGATTTATGTTAGATTTCATGTTTGCACCAACTTCCTTAAGAATAACTGATTTCAAAATTGAGATTGATGAAGGAATTATTGAATCTCTCCAGCAGTTCATAACTCTTAGTTTTTAATTCAAATTTGTTGAATACTTTGTGGAGTTCCAAGAAGTGACAATTTAAATGGAACGTATGAATCAGAGGTTCCAGTTAAGAGCGATTATCCATTTGAGAAATGGTTCCTCAATGTTGATTCAATTTGGGATCCTGAAATTATTCAACAAATAGAGAAAAATGAAAAACTAAAAAGGGTGGAATCAACACATGGTGTTATGTTCATTCACCAGAGTATTGGAGGTTGTTCTCTAATAAGCAATTGGAAAGTAATTTTTGATTATAAAACAAAGGTTTGGAAGGGTATTGTGATAAAAAATTATTTAATTGTGGCAATAGGGCGTTTGATTAAGGTGCCACTAGTTTTATTTATGAGTAAATATGCTCATTTTGTTGGAGACTTTATATTTTGCAGCTGTTGTCTATTTTGTGGGATGCTAATTTTTCATAAATCGAATCTCAAGATGACTAAATCAAACCTTTAAGCTGATTGGTGTATTCATTTTCAGACCTTCCAGTCTACTATTAGGACTAATTTTGAACCACAAATGAGAAAGGGAATGATTCAATGCAACCAAAATTCATGTATGGGATGTTCTTTGATGATAATCAGTGGCCTTTTCTACATTTTCACCTATATCAATGTTTGAGGCAGTGAGCTTTCAACTGATGTGGTTCAACAGTTTGAGACTCTTGAAGTGAAAATTGTGAAAATTTCTTGGAGTCTTCTCAGTTATATTAGCTGGTTTCAAAGAAGGTATTATACATCTTCATGGTATTTTGAGGACCTGAGGGAGGATATTTTGAAAGGAGTTGCTCTTCTCTTTGCAAGAAGTGTTAGAAGAGTCATATATGCTGATGTGACTCTATTTGATGTTATGAGGAGTTATGATGAGGAGCATGTATTTGAGTTGGGAAGACTTTTTCACTTATTACTTAGGAATGTGTTAGATTGTGGGATTGTTGTTTTTGACTCCTCAGAGATTGTAGGACATGGGATGCTGCAGGATTATAATTTCAGTTCCTTCAGGACAATCAGTTTAAGCAACATGTTTGGAAGGAGTATAGTGCAGTCTTGGGGTATTGGTCATGTTTATGTGATCAATGTGGTGCAGCGACAACATGGTGGGTCTATACAGAGATGGATTTGGGACCCTAAGATCCAACTTGGCATAGTAAGGATCAAATTGATTCCTTGGATTGTGGTGGAATTTCTTGAGGACAAGCAATTTTGGGAAGGGCAGACTGTAGTGTCCCCAATTTAGCTCTATGATCTTCAGTTGGTTTTAGCCTATTCTCAAAAATTCGTAGGCTAAGCATTTTCAAGGGTTTTCATGTATGATTTTTTTACGCATGTCTGGTGGAGCTTTTTGGATTTTTCTGGGTTTTCAAAGACCTCTGAGGTGGGTGACATGCATCTGAATTCGACAATTTTTTTGAGCACTCACTATTTATAGTAAGTCATGTTGTCTACTTAGTTTGTGCTTAGAAGATATTTGGAAACACTTACTATTTATAGTAAGTCTTGATTACTGCTCAATTGGTGTTCAATTGATGTTTTGAAAACTTACTATTTATAGTAGTTTGTTATTTTTGGTAAGTCTATTTTTAAGCAATATCATTCTAGTAGCAACTAAATCATTTGCAGTTCAGTTTGGATTTTTGATGGATTTGAAGTTAACTTACTATTTTTGGAATTTGCTAATTTTAGTAAGTCCATTTATGGTAGAAGCATCATCATCAACTTGGTTCAGCTTGACAATTGTCAAATTGCTATTTTTTAGTAGTTCATCAGTTGCAGTTTGGGCATTGCACTTAGCTACCTCCTTGAATTGAGTTTTAGACTTAGTTAATTTTATGTTTTGAAGTTGTACCCCATGCCTAGACTTGATGACTTCATGTCGTTTTTAAAGAGGGGACATAAAGGGGTCGATTTGAGCATTTAATATTTTAATAAATGTTTTATTGTTGCAACTTGAAGTTGGACACCTAAAGGAAGATGAATAATATTTTATTAATTCAAAAATAAAGTGAATGTCTAGAGATGGCGTCCCATGGAGGAATTTGAAGAGTTACTTGTTGTAAGTTATAGGTTGCTTCATTCGCCCAACTGAAGCTTATATATTGATGCTTTTTGGAGAGCTGATTATGTTAGATTTTTTAAAGTAAAGTTATGCTACTAGACTGAATCCAGAACCTAGTTAAGGGGGAGCTTAGCAAATCAATCCATTCTTCAGGGCTAAAACTATGGCTTCCTAGGTGGTTATATGAAGCTGCACTTCACACAAAGGTGCAGATAGAGCTTCAATTCTGATGTTTCCAGACAGGTTGTTGATGTATAGCCTATTTTTGAGTTGTTGGGTCGACATGGTTGAAGCGAATTTATGTTCATAGCTTCGCCATCAAATTTTATTTCATTCTAGGTATTCGCTCATTTTTTTTCTTTGTGGAGGGCAACCCTTTGTGAGAGTTTTCAAAAAAATTCATTGAGTTTCTAATTTTTGGGAGAAGGTCAACCCTTCTTGGAGGCTGTACCATTCTTCCTGGCTACCTTGGAGTTTGTGCCTTTCTGTGGTTGTTGTTTTTGGCTCGATTTCTCCTTGGAGATTGTACACCTTGCTCTTAGCTATTGTTTGGTTGTGGTTTGAGTGAATTTTGAGCTGTTTTGGAGAAGCTACATCCATTTTAGTGAGTTTTGATATTGTTGGTTTGATTTCTGTGGTTTCTTGTTTCTAATCAGACTTAAGTAATTCTAGTTTTTTGAATTTATGAGGCTAAAATCTGATTATTTACATTGTATTAAGTTAAGGATAGTATCCTTAATTCATTGATTATATTTGGCCTTAATTCTAATAAGTTTTGTAGCTGAATTCATTCATTATAAAGCTAGTTAGTAGTACTAATGATTATTATTTATTATTGCTGCAATTTATGTTTGTATACACTCCCACAATTAAGTGGTTGAGTTTAAATAATTATCTTTCATTGATTGTTAGTTCCCACCATGAAAGTAAGTGGTAGTGAGGACTGTATTCCCCCCATTGAATAAGTGGAAGAGAGGATTTCATGGCTGGCTTGCCACCTTTAAGTTTGTAATAATCTCACCAACTGAAATAAGTGGAGTATTTCCACTGCCTTGTGGATGCTTGTTGTTAGCAGATGAATGTACTTTCAGTACTTTCAGTTCAGTTTTGTTGCTAACGATTCTCGAACCATATGCTATCATCTCACCCTCTCTAGAATCTTGGTGAACATTCTTGGTGAGGGTTACTTTAGAAGCTTATTTGGATTTTAGGGCTAATGCTAATTAGTGTTGGTGTTGGTTTGTTGTGTTAAATTTGGGAAAAAAATTAAGGGGGGACATTATATTTTGATAAATACATATGTATTTGTACTTCAAAGTTTATAGAACAAAGGATCTTATTTTTATTTCAAAATTTCAAGGAGGTAGCTATTATAAAATAAGTTAAAAATCATTTTTTTTATCAAGATGCTTTGGTAATCATGGAACCAAAGAAAAGAAAGAAAAAAAATGAAGGAATCTCATGACACCTAAAGAAATTGAAGCAAAAAGAGAGATGAAGGAAAAATGACAAAGAGATAGAAGAACAAGGATTCATCAAATGAAAAATATTGAAGTATCTAGTTCCATGACTCTTGAAGAGGAGACCATGAAGGATGGGACAAATGTAGATGATGCAAATGTGGAAGTGATGAATATAGAAGAAAATGTGATTATAGAGACAAACCCAACTATGTCTTCAAATTCAAGTTTGAATGATATGGAAATAGTGACTATGCAAACAAATTTGGGTATGTCTCACCTTTCAATGATATGGAAAATGCAACTATTCAAACAAATCCAAGTATATCTTTAAACCCACATTTTGATGAAATTGATATTAATTATTTAAATGAAGCTAGATATACCAATAATGATATCAACTATACTAGTGAACTAATGGAAACACAAAATAAGAATGAAATCCCTTGTATGAATGAAAATGAGAATGAAATCCTTTGTATTGATGAAAATGAGAATGAAATGCCTTGTATGGATGAAAATGAGAATGAAATCCTTTGTATGGATGAAAATGAAAATATTTTTTTTTACAATTGAAAGAAATGTCTTAGATAGCCTTCCTGGTAAAAATTCTTGGAGACAAATGAGAACCCATGGAAATAGATTATATAAAATAATTTTTTATAGAAAAAAATAGGATTTCAATGTCAACTCATTATGCAATTGATGAAAATGTGGAAAATGAGAAAAGTGATGAAAAAATAGGATTTTTTTTAAAACCTAAAAAGAAATATGATTCAATAAAAAAAGTCATATCTAATTTTGCTAATGCTATTGATTATATAGGGACAAAATTATGATATAAATATAAGAATGCAACACCATGTGCTAATATAACAATTACTTTAGTTAAAATAAATCAACTTTGAATAAAATAATGCTAAGTAAGATTAGTGAATTTATAAAAGTAAATCTTAAAACTTTGGTAAGAGTGGCAAAGAGAAGAGAAAGTGTTGAAAATGATCCAATTAACCAATGTTGGAATTTTAGTGGTAGAATCCCAAGGTTTGACATGAAATTAAATAATGAAATCAAATCTTTAATTGAAAAATATTGGCATAAAAAATACAAGAGTATCATCTAATACTATGGATGTTTTAAAATTAAGTGAGGGATCAAAAATTTGTGACCCTCATCCAAAACATTATTAGATATGACTCAAACTAAATTTTATAAAAAAATTAGATGATTCAATCTTACCAAACATTAGCATAAGTTAAAGATCATTTGAAAAATGTGAACCTTGGTATGTGAAAATTAATAAACAACGAATCTTTTGTTGTTGTAAAACTCATGTACAATTTCATTATTATTATGATATTTTTTGATATATACGTTGTACTTTACATACTAACAAAATTATGTAGGAATATGATATTAATATGCCACCTGAAACAATCAAGGATTTTATAGAAGGTGTGTTTTGTGAACTATCAATGGACACTTATTTTATTTAAATGCATGTGTTTTTGGAAAATGTGCAATAGATGTGGCAACCTTTCATTGTTAGTAGAATGTATGCATGGACAACTAGTGGATGTTAAAAGATTCAAAAATGTTGAATATTCTTTAAATGATGAAAAATTTGGAAAACGTTGTGAGTTAATCATAAAAAAAAATTAGTGTGCATGCATTCATTAAAGAATTTAAAGATAAGATTTTACCCAAATATGTGAAACACTCTCAATATGCTCAATGGCTTGATGGTCAATTTCATACATGTAAAAACACATTTCCAATTGGAACTATATTATTAGTTGTTGACTTTACAAAAAAATTATACTCTTGATCCACAAGAGGAAATTCAATCCCAATATTATAATTCAATGCAGGTGGCCATATTTATCCATATTGTATATAGACATACAGATGATAGTATAGAATATAATAGAATTTTTTTTGGAGAGTACCATTTCTATTTGAGTGATAATCAGATACATTCATCAAAGTTTGTTCAATATTGTTTCAATATATTTTATAAAAAATTAAAAGAAAGAGAAATTCAAATTAAAGGATATCTCATATGGTTAGATAATTGTACGGGACAATTCAAGTATGCTAGAATGTTTAATTGGTTATGTAGAGCTCACAAGGAAAATAATATCCGACACGTGGATTTTTTTGAAGCTGGACATGGTAAATGAGAACATGATGGATTTAGAGCATGTGTGAAAAGAGCTCTTGCTAGAGAGAAACTAAAATTCAAGGATGCAACAAAATTTAGAGATGCACATGCAATTTTAGATTGGTTTAATACAAAATTATATACAAGATCAAGTGAGAATTCAATAATTCGATGATTCTTTTGGTTAGCTGAAGAAGAGAATGTTCTTACTCAACATGATTTTGAGAAAATTAGTGGATCAACAAAATGGAATTTATTTAAGAGTTCAAATGCAAACATGTAGACAATATGGACAAGGGAGCATGCATGTTTTTTTATCAATTTTGTATTGCAGGTGATTATGAAGCATGCACAAATATAGAATGGGTCGAAGAATGAAAACAAAGAGCTTTAAACCTACACCAACACATGATCAACATGAAACAACAATTGAAGAATATAATCAAGTGTTCACATAAGATGATTATGATTGTGTTTCAAACCTTGTACAAGAGGGTATTTTAATTCAATTTGTTTCTTTATTCATTATTTTGTAATATATTTTTTTTATATGTATGCATGTTTATATGTAAATTATATGTCACACTTTATTGAATTAAATATTTATTTTTGCAGGATGTGTATGTTTTTGTTGCACCTAGGGGAATGAAGAGGAAACTGAGTATTGGTTGGCTCGATGTGTTGAGAGAAAACATAAGTTGGTACATCCTAGAGTGGATGATGATAACTATGAGTATCCAATTGGTTGTGTGGTTTTTGTTGGAACCTGGCTATGAAAATATCTAATAAGAAAGAATGGTTTGCTTGCGTTTGAAGACTGTAAAATACATAAGAGGATTATATATTACTCACATTTGGTTGTGGAAACCAATACAAAACTAGTTAGATGTCAAGGGAGAATTGCTAATAAAAATTTATGGACACTTTTCTATGGAGGAGCATGAGACAACCATAGATGCATTACAAAAAAAGAGGATGCAAATGGTACAGTGAAATAAATAAATATAGGTAAGTATATAGTTGTATATATTTAATTGATAGTCTATATATATAGTTAAAATTTTATTAAGTGAATTAGAGTCAAGGCTCATGTGTATCTCCCCTTAATCCATATTCTTATGTTAGTCTTAAGTCATTTCCTAATTATAGTTAATCATATTTGTTTCAGGTTTCCCACAACTAGATGGAATTGGTGACCACTACTTGTGTATTCAACAACTTATGACAAAATATAGTAGATAATTCTCCCTATGGTAGGCATCACTTGAATTTGTAAAGAATTTCTAAGATCCAATTTTCTAAATTTTATTAAATTTTAATTTCCTCGCATGACTTGGAGTTATGACTCATAAAATGTATAGTTAATTTGTACTTACATTCATTACTTTTGTAGTTCCCCTACTAGTAGATCCACCATGATTGTCACTACAAATTTTCATCATAGATGCATTACAAAAAAGAGAGGATGTAGATGTTACAATGGAATTTGAATAAATACAAGTATATATAATTCTATATATTTAATTGATAGTCAAAATATAAAGCTAATTAATTCTTTGTCATTTTATAGAACTAATTTCTCACATGACACATAATTTGACTCAAGGCTCTTGTATCTCCCCTTAAGGCATCGAGTCTTAGGACCCCTTAAGTCATCCCCCTCTTAATTCATCTTCTAATTATATCTAAAATTCTCACATGACTTCAATTCAAGGATCATGTATATCTCCCCTTAATCCATCCTCTTATGTCACCTTAAGTCATTTCATAATTTTCTTACATGACACATACTTTGAGTCAAGGCTCTTGTATCTCCCCTTAATCCATCTTGTTAGGACCCCTTAATTCATCCTCTTAGCTACCCTAATTTCATTGTCTTACGTCCCCTTAATTCATCCACTTAACTCCCCTTAAGTAATTTTTAAGATATATTTTTCTAACTTTATTTAAATTGTACAGTTTTCTCGCATGACTTGGAGTTAAATGACTTGTAAAATATATACTTAATTTACTTACATTCATTATTTTTGTAGGTTCCCATAAGTAGATCCACATGATTGTCACTGTAACAAATTGTCATCATATAAATTATATTTTATCAATTTTGTGGTCTTGAACTAAAAGTGGACAAGCTAATTATATTTATATACGCATAGTTTCATCATGTTATAGTTGAATTAAAAACATCAATTAGTTAAATGTGTCTTTGATGTATGAACTTCCATTCTTATAAATAACTTTTTTTTGGATAAAAAGCATAAAGCCTAAAAAATTATTAATAATATAAGAGTACTAAAATTACATAGATACAACATAAAATATTACATAATAGAGTTGGCTTACGGGAAAAAACAAAAAGCCTTCTTGCAAGTATGAGCAAATTTGGTGGTGTTGTCATTAATGTTGTCATTGATGTCAACACAGTTCAGTATGTTGTAGTTTGTGCATGTGTAGTTGAGATGTTGTGAGTACATGAAGCTATCTTTATGATGTTGCAGATGTGCTGAAATGGTGGGTTTCCAAGTACTTTTGACAAAATTAATAAAAAAAGAAGTCAGAGTTGTGTAAGTGTTCAGAATGTGCTTTGGTATGTGCTCGACGTTCCTCCTGTGTTGATCATATGCTTGTGTGGATCTGAAGGGTTGTTTTTATTATCTTCAATGGTGATATCTACTAATTTTGTAGCTTCTGGTTTGATGAAGTGTGAAAGTTGTGTTCATCGGTGTGTGAACCATTCTGGCCGAGTTAGCTTTCTATGACTGGGAGAAATGTTTCTGCTCCGCAATCCTCCGTTCTATCTTAGATCTTGTAGATCTAGAATGTGTCTTATAATGGTGTTCTCTTGGTTCTAGCAAAGATGCATGTGGTTTGGTGATCCGGAAATCAAGTTTCAGAGTTGTATGTGTTTGCATAGTCTAGATGGATTGATGGAAGGTGTTCAATGTCTGAAGATTGTTGCACTTGTTGCAGATGTATTTGAAGGAACCTGAGATGTGTTCTCATGCACAATGAATATTTTTGCATCATTTGCGTGCTATCTTCTTGTTGGGAAGCGTGTACATCAATGTTCATTCAAGTGTTTTCATTAGGTTTGGCTGACTTGGTGTTTACACTTCATTTGAAGAATTAAGGAAGTGTTTTTGGTCTTGGTTAAATATTTTTATTGGCCCACTCTCATTTTGTTCCACTGCGGGAATGTTGAGTTGCCAACCTAATTTGAATTTATGAAATGAGGCATATGTGGCCGACCTTGGAGAAAGTTTCTAAGGTTGAAGATGGTATAAATGCAAGTCGAATTGCGAAGAATTGAATGGGGATGCAAAGTAACGAAGTAAGCCACAAATTAAAAGAGAAAAGTGTGTGAAAGTGAGTTGAGGCAGTAGTACTTCATTGTGTTAGACTCTTGAAGGCAGTGAGCTAAAGGTTTCTACAATCTACTGATCAAGGCTGTGAATGTGTGTTAATTGTTGTGGTGGATATTTTGTTTTCTTTTGTATCTGTAGGCAGTGAGCCTCCCTGTTGGACAGTGAGTCCTTTTTGTAGGAAGTGAACCTTTGTATCTAGATAGTGAGTCCTCTTCTAGGAAGTGAGCCTTTGTAATCGATTTTGCTATCTCTTTATATTGTGAGTTAATCCTCACCGTGGTTTTTCCCTCATTGGGTTTTCCACGTAAAATTTGGTGTTCATTGTGTTGATTTTACTTTTTGTTATCTACATTTCATGTTCATACCTAATAATAGAATAGTGTGGTTGTGAAGCTAATAAGTATTTAAAGTTTTGAATTTGAATTTGGTGACAATGGATTCACCCCCCCTCTTAGTTGTCATGCGCCTTTTAACAATTGGTATAAGAGTTTTTGTTCCTTGGTGTAGAGCTTAACTGCTTAAGGAAGATTTGATGGTGCATAAGTTGGCAATCCCTATGTTCGATGGATCTAATTACAGTGATTGGAAAGTGCAGATGAAAGGATATATTATCTCTCTTGGTTATAAGACCTATAAGGCTATTAAGACGAAGTATGTTGCTCCGATGAGTGGTTCTACTACTACAGATGAGGTTTCTGCTTATGAGGAGAATGAGAAGGCGAGATATGCTATTTTCAGTGCCCTATCTAAAATTGAGCAAACTAAGGTCATTTCTTTGGACACTGCTTATGAATTTTGGAAGAAGTTGGAAGATCTTTATGAAGGAAATGACAGAGTGAAATTGACAAAGAAGCCGACGACAAAGTGCAGATATGAGAATCTGAAAAATGGAAGAAGGTGAAGATTTTGCAAGCTATTTCCAGAGGGTTGAACTTGCAACAAATGATGTTAGAAATCAAGGGGGTAAATTAACTGATGAAGATATAATTGAGAAGATCCTAAGAACCCTTTCAAAATGTTACAGTGATAAGATCTCAGTTATTGAAGAAATGTATGATCCTAAGAAATACACTAAAGAAGAGCTATTTGGCACCTTGACTGCATTTGAGATGAGAAAGTTTGGAAAGGAGGAAAAGACAAAGACAACGTTTAAGGAAATGAAGACTGAGGATGATCTGGATAGTGATGGTTCTAATGAGTTGGAAGCGAATTTTACTAGGAAGTTGAAGAAAGGTACCAGTAAGTATAAAGGTATGTTTCCCTTTAAATGTTTCAGTTGTGGTAATATTGGTCATTATGCTTCAAGATGTCCGAATAGAGCTATACATAAGAAGAACAAGGATCACAAAGATAAGGATAGAAAGGATAAGAAATATAAGAAGTTGTATTATGTTAAAGAAGAAGTTAGAATCTCTGATGATGAATTTGATTATGGGGGATGATAGTGAATGATTGTTTTTAGCTTTGGAGAGTAAATCTGTATTTGCTAACCCTAAAAAATGTGCAAGAGAGAATGCTCCGGAGAATAAAAAGAATGAGATGGAAGGTACTTTGGTCACTGCCTTTCATGCTAGACAGTGGATGCTCTAATTACATGACTGGTTATAAAAGTAAGTTCACTAAACTTGAAAAGTATGATGGTGGTTTGTTCATGTTTGGTGATGATTTAGGAGCAAAGATTGTTGGAAAAGGTTCTATTAGTTTTGATGGAATACAAAACACTGATAATGTATATTAATTAAAGGGTTTGAGGCATAACCTTTTTATTGTTGGACAGATGTGTAGCAATGGTTTTAAACTTGTGTTTTAAATAATACCTGTGAAATCAGAAAAGGATGTGAGAGATATGGTTGCTGCTGGAAGGAGAACTCATGGAAACATCTATTAGCTTAAAGGTGTGGATGGTCAGTGCCTTGTATCTCAAGTCAATGAAAGTTGGTTGTGGCACCGGAGAATGGGACATGTAAACTTTGATAATCTAGTTAGAATCAGTTCAAGAGATGTTGTCCAAGGTCTACCTAGAGTCACAAAGCCTGCTAATACTATTTGCAGAAGTTGTCAGTTAGGGAAACACACAAGATGCAACTTTAAGGGAAAAGAGCAATCTACTACTGGAATGATGGAGTTAATTCATACTGACCTTTGTGGTCCAACTAGACCAAGAAGCCTGAATGGTGACAAGTATTTCATGCTCCTTATTGATGATTATTCTCGAATGACATTGGTTGTCTTTCTTAGAGAGAAGACTCAGGCTCTTGATAGGTTTAAAGCGTTAAAAGCAAGTGGAAAATGAAGTGAATTTGAGACTCAAATGTTTGAGATCTGATAGAGGTGGAGAGTTCACTTTTGGTGAGTTTAATACATTTTGTGAACAACAATGCATAAAAAGATAGTTTTCTGCTTTGAGAACCCCTCAACAAAATGGGGTAGTTGAGAGGAAAACTGGATGGTACAAGAAGCCGCAAGAACCATGATGAAAGAATCAAATGTACCGATGTGTACTGGAGAGAGGCAACACACTTGTTGTTTATGTTCTTAATAGAGTTCAATTAGAGGCAACAACACAAAGACTCTTTTGAGTTATGGACTGGTAAGACTCCTACAGTGAAGTACTTCAAGGTATTTGGAAGCAGATGTTACATTAAAAGAGATGATGAAAATCTTGGGAAGTTTCATGCTAGATGTAATGAAGGAATTTTTCTTGGGTACTCTACTACCAACAAAGCATATAGATGCTTCAATAAAAGATTGAGGAAGATTTTTGAAAGTGCTAATGTGAAAGTTGATGAAGACATGCACAAACCTATTGAGATAAGTAAAGTTGAACCTAATGATCCCTATCTGTGGACAAGTACCTAAAGAGAATAAAGAGAAGGAAGAAGAAGAGGAAGAAGAACATACTGAAGAAGAAGAAGAAAATGAATTGGAACCTATTTCTAAGACTCCTAAGTATGTGTGGAAGAATCATCTGGAGGAATAGATAATTGGAGGTAAGAGTGAAGGTGTGAAGACAAGAAGTAAAGTAGTAGGTGAGGTAAATCTGTGTTTACTCTCTAAAATTGAACCTAAGTCTGTGAGTGAAGCATGTGAAGATGAGAATTGGATGAGAGCTATGAAAGAAGAGTTGCAACAACTAGAAAAGAATCAGACATGGGAATTAGTTCCTAGACCTGTGAATAAGAATGTAATTGGTTCAAAATGGGTGTTCCGGAATAAGTTGAATGAAAATGGTGAAGTTATAAGAAATAAAGAAAGACTTGTATGCAAGGGATACTCACAAGTTGAAGGCATAGATTTTGAAGAAACATTTTCCCCTATGGCTAGAATGGAAGCTATTAGGATGTTTTTGGCATTTTCTGCCCATAAGGATTTCAAAGTATATCAGATGGATGTCAAGTCAACATTTATGAATGGTGAATTGGAGGAAGAAGTGTACATGGAACAACCTGAAGGATTTCAGTTATCTGACAAACTAGATATGGTTTCTAAGTTGAAGAAGGCATTGTATGGACTAATATGGTATGCAAGATTGGATAGATACCTGACAAAGTAAAGTTTTAGCAAAGGCTCTGCTGACAACAATCTTTACTTCAAAGTGCAAGGTAACAAAATGTTAATAGTGGTAGTATATGTTGATGATATCATCTTTGGTGGAAATGAAGGCATGTGTAAAAGATTTGCAGAAGAAATGCAAAAAGAATTTGAAATGCCCATGATTGGTGAGTTGAATTTCTTTCTTGGTCTTCAAGTAAATCAAACTGATAAGGGGATATTCATTTCACAATCTAAGTACGTGAAAGAGCTGTTGAAGAAGTTTGGAGTGACCAGATGTAAGTTGAGTAAAGATGATGAATCTGCTAAACCTGATAAGAGAAAATACAAATCTATGATTGGTGGACTGTTGTATCTTACTACCACCAGACCATATATTATGCATGCAATATGTTTAGTTGCGGATTTCATGAGATCTAAAGGGCACATGTTACAGCATTAAAGAGGATATGTAGATATCTTAAAGGCCTCCGGTCATGGCTTATGGTATCCTAAGGGTGTTTTCACGCCCAGTGCTTATACACGTCTCGCGAGATTGGGCTGGTTGTGTGGATGGTGGAAAGAGTACGGTGGGGTGCTTCTTTCTTGGTGGAAGATTGGTTTCTTGGTTTGATGAAACAAGACTCAATTTCTTTATCCTTTGCAAAAGGCAAAATATATTCTTTGCAACATCACATTGCACACAAGTTTGTGGATGAAGAAACTCACGAAGAACATTGGAGTAATATATGATGAGCCTATTCCTATTTTTTGTGACAACACAAGTGCTATAAACATTTTAAAGAATTTGGTTATGCATTCAAGAACAAAACACATATCTATCGAATATCATTTCTTGAGAGAAAAGGTGTTGGAGAATGAAGTGGGGTTGGAGTATGTGACAACAAGGAGCAAATTGGGATATATTTACTAAAGTTCTTTTTGAAGGATACTTTTGAGTATCTTAGGGAGAGGTTAGGGGTCATTGGCCCTCTAAACTAGGTACACATGAAGGTGCATCAGTCTAGTGAATTCACAGATTCTTCATTTATCTAGATTGATGAATGGGTCTACTCTGCAAGGGGAGTGAAAAAGGTTTTCAACTGTTGCAATATAAGTTGAATGATTGCACTCCTAAGGGGAGTGATGGGATTTTAATCTTTGCCATTGATGTCAAAGGGAGAGAAAGTCATGTGAAAAATAGTAAAGAAAAGGAAGAAAAGGTGTCCTCCTAGAATATTGTCGCGGGATGTTGTTGTCTTTGATGGTTTTTCACATCATGTGTTGCCATCAATGACAAAGGGGGAGATTGTTGCAACTATGAGAAAATTTGGTGGTGTTGTCATTAATGTTGTCATTGATGTCAACAAAGTTCAGTATGTTGCAGTTTGTGCATGTGTAGTTGAGATGTGAGTACATGGAGCTATCTTTATGGTGTTACAAATGTGTTGAAATGGTGGGTTTCCAAGTAATTTTGAGAAAATTAATAAAGAAAGAATTCAAAGTTGTGTAATTGTTCAAAATGTGCTCCACGTTTCTCCTGTGTTGATCCTATGCTTGTGCAAATCTGAAGGGATGCTTTTTATGATCTGATGGTGATATTTACTGATTTGTAGCTTCTGGTTTGATGAAGTGTGAAAGTTGTGTTCACCGGTGTGTGAATCATTCTAGCAGAGTTAGCTTTCTGTGACTGGAAGAAATGTTCTATTTCAGATCTTGCGGATATGGAATGTGTCTAATAATGGTGTTCTCATTGTTTTGGCAAAGATGCATGTGGTTTGGTGATCTGGAAGTCAAGTTTCAGAGTTGTATGTGTTTGCACAGTCTGGATGGACTGATGGAAGGTGTTCGGTGTTCGAAGATTGTTGCACTTGTTGCGGATGTATTTGAAGGAACCTGAGATGTGTTCTCGTGCATAATGAAGAGTTTTGTGTCGTCTGTGTGCTATCTTCTTGTTGGGAAGTGTGTACATCAATGTTCATTTGTGTTTTCATTAGGTTTTGCCAACCTGGTGTTTACACTTCATTTGAAGAATTAAGGAAGCCTATGGTTGATCCGAGACATTATTTTTGGTCTTGGTTAAGTATTTTTATTGGTCCACTCTCATTTCGTTCCACCGCGGGAATGTTGAGTTGCCGACCTAATTTAAATTTATGAAATGAGGCATATGTGGCTAACCTTGGAGAAAGTTTCTAAGGTCGAAGATGGTATAAATGCAAGTCGAATTGTAAAGAATTGAATGGGGATGCAAAGTGTAGAAACCCCTATTCTCACATTTTACGAATCATTGATTTTGCTTGTTTTTGAATGTTTTTGAATGTTTTTTGTGTTTTTTGCATAAAGAGGTAAAATGCGATTTTGAAAGAAATTGCTTATAAAATTTAAGTAAAATAATGCAATACCAAAAATGATAGAATCTACTGAATCTATTGATGCCAGACTGTTTATTGACCTTCTAGATTGATTACAATTAGGATCTGATAACATGCAACTGAAAAGGCAACAATATTTTGATGAAAACCTGATTATTGCAGCAAGTTGAAAAGCCCATGAAATGGTACAACCTTCATATAAACCTACTTCTCCTTCCATCTGTTGATTGCAAATGGATTCAAAAGAAACTGCGCCCCTGTTGGTGAAGACAGACTGCCAGAAAGAAAGGCGTTTGGCCTTGTATGAAAAGTACGGCCTGTACTAGATGGTACGGCCCTAGCAGCAGTAAATGTACGGCCCCAGTAGCAACAAAGAAATCCGTACGGCCTTAGTAAAGATGCCAGGCGAGAATGCAAAGATAGGTGCCCCAGAATAATTCATTGTCTGATGACTGCCGGATCCAAACCCTGAAGATAAGTCTCTGAATAAGTTCTTGTGATAACCTCTGAATGAAGCTACCTCTCTGATAAGCAATAAATCAACTGATATTTCACAGCCTCTGAACTGCAACACTGAAGATGGCTCGTTCTCCAATGCCAAAAAGACAACTAAAACCCTTGGTTTCATTTTCTGGAAGAATATTTGATCAAAGTCGATTTCATAACATAATGAATTCTCTTCACAATGAAAAATCCATATATTCTCAAGAGGGTCGACTTCCTCAGCAAAAAGCATCATTTAAATTAAGTTGAAAATTCATTTTTAATAATTCCATAGTTGGACGCCTCTTTTTAATTAAAATGATTAATTAAAAATGGTCCCCTTCTCAATGATGGTCGACCCCTTTAAAAATCACTTAAGTTATAATATTAAATAATATTATAACTTTATAACATAAGCTTCAAAATAATTAATATTTAATTTGACAATTAAATATTAATATCTTCCTCAAAATAAGTCCGATTAATGAACCGTCTGAAGCCGGAGAATAAGTGATGGAATCTGCATACGACCAAACCATACTGCTAAAAATAGCAGGGGTGCTCCGCTGAGTGACTTTACTTACTAAAAATAGCAAGTCCAACAAATGATGTCCGAAAGACCCCGAACGAAAGCCAAACTGGTAGATTCTGACAACCGAAGCCAAGCCAAGCTCCAACAAGACCCTCTATCCATCCTATCAGCCTACGAGGGTCACATAATAGGCTAATCTTAAGCACTGAGAGATGTCAACTGGAAGGGGACATTACACAAAGTAACGAAGTAAGCCACAAATTAAAAGAGAAGTGTGTGAAAGTGAGTTGAGGCAGCAGTACTTCATTGTGTTAGACTCTTGAAGGCAGTGAGCTAAAGGTTTCTACAATCTTCTGATCAAGGCTGTGAATGTGTGTTAATTTCTATGGTGGATCTTTTGTTTTCTTTTGTATCTATAGGAAATGAGCCTCCCTGTTGGACAATGAGTCCTTTCTGTAGGGAGTGAGCATTTGTATCTGGACAGTGAGTCCTCTTCTGGGCAGTGAGCCTTTGTAATTGGTTTTTCTATCTCTTTATATTGTGAGTTAATCCTCACCGTGGTTTTTCCCTCATTGGGTTTTCCACGTAAAATATGATGTTCATTGTATTGATTTTACTTTATGTTATTTGCATTTCATATTCATACCTAATAACAGAATAGTGTGATTGTGAAGCTAATAAGTATTTAAAGTTTTGAATTTGAATTTTGTGACAACTGAGTCATCCCCCCTCTCAGTTGTCCTGCACCTTTTAACAAGCCTCACAAAATAGAAAGTGATAAGAAAACATAGAAACAACAAATTTTATGTAGAAGATTGAATCCTCACGCCACATCAAGGATGGCATCAAACTCTAGTATCCATTAGACATTGGAGGTCAGCTATAGGCTCCAAATTATTCACTTTCTTTAGGAACTGACAACCTATGCGTATCAAAGCTCTATGTTGCATCAATGTTACTGTGCATTTATATTGTTCCAATTTTATCTTATATAAATTGTGTCTTTGATTCATATTGTTTCATTCTTATTTGACCTTCTATATGTGACCTTGGTGTGAGGTCAATAAATTTCCAAGTTGTTAATTGCATTAGAGTTGTGTTCAACTAAGTGACAAAAAGATTATATAGATTTTAGGGATCTTAATAAGGCATCATTTAAGGATGTCTTTTATTTATCCAATATTGATATCATTGTTGATTTTGCTATAGGTCATGAGATTTTCTCATTTATGGAAGATTGTTACTCACATAATCAACTACTCATTAATCCCTAATATCAACATAAGACTACTTTTACTACTTCATGAGGGACAATTTGTTATATTGTCATGCTCTTTGAATTTAACACTGCTAGAGTTATTTATTAAGTTTCATTGTATCAAGGTGAGGTAGATCAGGTGTCATCTTTTAGGTTGTATTGTCTATTTTCCAAGCCATGAATGAAAGCACAAAATGACTATAGATATTTTAAGAGTAAGAAATTGGATTTTTAAGAATAGGATAAACTATAAGAAACATTAAATTGTCACAATTTACCAATATTTTAAAGTTTAACATTGGTTAAATCACCTAACCATGATTTTTTTGAACTTTGAAAGTTAATTATTTTTCCATATTAAATGATGTGTGATTGGAGCCTAGTCACTTAAAATTTATAATACACATTATAAATCTAAACCATTAATGCATTTAGCAAGGATTTTTCAAAATTTTCTAGAAATTTATAATTATGTGCATAAATTCACTAAAAAAAATTCAAAAAAAATGAAGGGCACATTATGAAAATAAATGCACATAACTATTATTGGATCTTATGATTTATTTGGCTAATTTATAATGGAGAACTTGAGGTTGGGATCTTGGTTCATTTGATCATTATAAAAAATCCATGATGCTTATGATGCAAGATATGGATATATAAGGCGAATAAGAGTTACTAAATTTATCCAAGGTATGTATTTAATTGTGGCAAATGAAATATAGTTCAAATTAAATTATTGAAAACTTCATTCGACAATGGCATCTAAATATTGTAATTTAATTAGACATGAATTTATAGTGCATACTTGAAAATGTCTAAAATGCATGTGAGTGCATTTAATCAACATAATGTATGTGACTACATACTCAACTAAAGTCCACATGAAATGCTAGATATCTAGAGCTAGTTTGGAACAAAATGTATGTACAAAAATGTATCTACAAAAATATTAAAGTCAACATATAAATAAACACAAATTATCATATAGAACTCATGAAACATACTAAAATATGTTTAAATGGACATGAAATGACATGTGGAATGTACATATTTATATATAGTCAAGTGGCGCATATAAATAAATTATGTATACACACATGTACATATAGTCCATGAAATAAATCTAGCCTAGATGTCAAGATCATCAGTAAAATAAAGAGTCATCTTTGTTCCACGTGAACTAGATGGACATGTATCATTTTGTAGAAGAGTTCAAGAAACTTGAAATTAGATAAAGTTAAAGAAACTTTGTTTTAATTTAACTTAATTGATAAAATCATGAAATTAAATTTTTAAATCTAAACTACAAAGTATGCATAAACTATCATATGATCATGTGAATCTACTCCCACATTTTGTTCAACAAGTGATATAAGTGTCGATTCAAGACCAAATGTCTCAGCTGCTAATTCTTAGACATTCAAATAAAGCAAACAATAGGTTAAAAAATATTTACCAAAACATGACTTTAGCCATATATATTTAAAAGACCTAAAAATTTCATAGAAAATTTACTAAAATTTAGGACCTGAAGCAATATGGATGACTTGTGTAAATGACCTTGATCAATAGCTTGACTAACACATTTCAGTATAGTTCTATCATCTTGCATATGTACATATATATGAAATATATATATGAATTTAAACATAAATTCAATTTAATTTGATTTTTAAATTTAAAAATAATTGTGCATCTAGTGAATTTTCAATGTAAATTTCAAACAAATAATTTTTGAAAACACACACCAGAAATGGCTCATGCATAATAGTTGATGATGGAGGAGCACTCACCACACCTTGTGGTCGGTTAGTCACGGATATCACATGACCTCCCTGCATCTACAATATTGTTTCACACATGTATAGTTGAATTAAATTATATGGACATTAATTAAAAAAGATAAATAATCTTAAATTAAATTATACAACTTTAAATTAAAACTATCGTACATACACAATTTTCTAGGGTTAATATATATTAGTTTACTTGGGTGTAAGGTGTGTTGATTTGTACAACTATTGGCGTAAAACAAAGATGATCTAATCAAGATGATGTCCTAAAGTCATGCATCTACACCAAACACTTCAAATTAATATATAATATATACATAATTTCATGTTATTAAACATGATTTTGATACATGTACATGTTGCAAATTTCAAACAAATTAAAATGTGACAATGTGTACCTATGTAGGATGATCATCAAAACATAGTAAATCCACATTTGATCCCACCACTGATGTAGGCACATCTGAAGTGGATGCCAGGGTAGGGCCATAACATGGATGATTGCAACTCTGACAAAAATGTGGTGTCAGCACATGAGAGTTGTTAGGACCAACTGAACCATCTCCTCCATGCTCTCTACCACTGAATTCAACTGACATGTGGGTAACCTTATTAGTGAGATCTCCTAAGAGTGAACTCAATGCTCCTAGTGTCAAAACCACTGCCTAGTGTTGAAATGGTGCAAGAATACCAGAAGACGGAGGAGCAAAACTGGGTGGAATTGGAGCATGTTGATTAGGATTGATACATGCTCCTGCCCTATGTTGTGGCATGCCACCACCAACTCCTTGGAACAATCTCATATCAAAATAATCAAGTTTTAAACCCAACTCAAACTTTGCCCATAATTTTCTCAAAAAATATAGGGGCACCTCATAATTAGCGTGTGGTGGATGATCAAAGACCATCCACCATCGCTCCCAAAACTGTGTTGCAATTTGAGGATGCCTACACCATCTAATTGAAACTCATTTTTGTTTGGAGGTATTGGTTGATTGGTTGTAGGGTCAATGAAATATGGGGCTATTGTTTGTTTGGTAATATGGAGATCTAGGATCTCTATATGAGAGTCCATCTGCATAAAATTTCCTCCTCTCCTCCCTCCAACAATGAAAGCTATCTAAATACACATCAATGGATCAAACTAAGTCAACAATAGTTTGTATTGAAGATGTTGGGGGGCATATGAGGTTCATTTTTTATCAATTTTTTTTCTTATTCATGTTTTCTTGTAATTGAGTCTCATCAAGTGGGAGGGTGGGCGGTTTGGAGGTTGAGGGTTATGCAAAAGATTGTCTATCAAAAACTCATCAGCTAATGGTATTCACTCCACTGGGCCACTGCATGTTAAACAATTAGAAGAAAAATATCAACAAACTAATTACATAACATGAAGCATTGAATGCACTAAATTTTTAAATAAAAAATTATAATAAATTGATACTTTTTTAAGAGATCATTAAATAATGTACAATTTGTTAAAGATCGCACCAAACACATTTAAAATACATCATTTAGACACATTCAAATAGTTCATAAATGTACAACATGATTTTGAACTAATTTATAATTTTTCTGTCCATTGAAATTAAACATATAAAATTAGACCATGTGACATAAAGTTGAATTCATGTTTTAAGTAAATACTATAATTGAATATCATAGTCAATTACCACCTAAGATAAAATTAATATCAATAGATCTCTCCTACAATTTACTAGGCCCATCTCATACATGTTGAACTAGATTGTCAATGATAATATATATGCTAATAAAATTATTGTCATCTATTCTAGGACCATATTATTTGTAAACCCAAAGACTTCATTATTTATAATCACACTAAAATCCTAGAAAAACCCTTTAACTTTGGCTAAATAGTGTACCCAAAAGTTTGCATCTTTGTTATGTTTTAATATTAACTACGTGGTATTGAACATTATCTTCATCAATTATGTCAAATCCTTTTCATTATATAATATTTATACTAGAGTTTAATTTTGACAAACATAAAACATCCTTTAAAGTGGCAAATTTATTTAATCGATCTTATTTTTAAATGGACCATCAAACTAATCTTTTTCTGTAGAGGTGAATTTAAATTTCCTTAGGTTAAGATCCTTTTTACATGACGAATATTGTAGTGACATAAGGCAAGTAGTGTTGACATTGTTGTACCCAAAACCAAAATTTTTGCTTCACTAAGGCATTTTGCTTAATTGAGTCTTAATCTTGTTAAAGTGTCGTCAAAAGGTCGTTTTTGGGGTTTTCAAATATGGAGTTGGTGTCAGTACTATGTCAGTCTGTTACCGAAGAGATTTAAGAAAAATGAAAATCTGAACGAAAAACATCAAGTGCTATCCTGGAGAGGGCACATTCTTAATGGTATCTTTTAGGAACTGAATCCTGTTTTTAGGGTTTTATTCACCTCAAGGACCCATTTGTAGGCATCATTCACAGGTGAGCTATCAGGCTTTGTCAAAGCCGGACTGTTTTGAACAGGATTCTGAGGAAGGCCGGTCTGAGATCAGTGAAGCAAGAATTTAGCTAACATGGAGGCTTTTAGAGAAAGCGCCATCTTTTGAGGTGCGGGCGTGGTTTTATTAATTGCCATCAAAGCGTTTATCTCACATTCGTTTCAAACCCGTGACGCATCCATCGGAGGGTGAATCAGGTTCTTTGGCCTTTGAACCTAGGTCAAGCGATTGGGTCAAATCTTGGAGTGAATATCGGAAAAACAAAGAGCGCATTTTGAGAAAACTGAAGCTTTTCGGGTCTTTGTCTTTCTTTGCGATGATTTGGATACCTAATATAATAATGAAATCCATGTTACGTTGACTTTCCGTTGTCAGGTGGTCGGAAGATGTCTAAATTGACTGTGATGTAAGTTTTATATTATTTTTAATGGATTTCGAAATGGTAGAGTCGGAATGAAAGAACAACTTTGAAAGTGGCTCTTGTTTTCACCCCTCAGGATGATGTTTTGGGAAATAATTGCCTTTCTGCGGTATAGAATGTAGTGACTTAACATAATGAACTTTGAGATCGATCCGAAAATTGATAAATCGAAGTTATGATTTTGTTTTCCCCTTAATTCGAGATCACGGAAGTCAAAATTTGACTAAGTCGGGGAAAAGCCTTGACTTTTGAAAAAGTAACTTAGTTTTTTAGACTAACCCGGATGTGAGTTTATGACATCACGATCAAAGATATCATTTGATTAGTTTTTACTCAGCTCCGCAATGCACCTGTCAGCCAGCCAATCGGAGAAGTCAGTCAACCAGTGTCAGAGGATGAACAGTGGTCCCGGCAGAGGTTTTAGCTTAAATTTTCACGAAATTTGGCTAAGTCTGGAATTCGCCCAAGAGTTCAAATTTGAATTTTCGAAAGTGAGTTGAATGGACGCCTTAACTGGAGTTCTGACTGCAGTTAGACTGAACGATTTCTGGGTTGTCATCTTCAGTTCATATGTTTGCATGTGGAGTGATCTTTCAGTTTGCATGTTCAGTTAACTACCTTGCATGTTCAGTTAACTTGATTGCATGTTAAGTTTAACTAAAGATTATCACTAAAAGTTAACTGAAGTTTACATGCATGGCGAATTTGGTCAAGATTGTGAAGATGGCGCTTCATTGCATGTTAACTGAAGTCATGGAAGGGGACGCCATATTTTGATGAAGCATTAGTTTGTGAAGCGTGAAGCATAAGATTTGTGAAGTATGGCGAATTTGCATGTCAACTTGAGTTTCAAAAGGGTCGCCATATTTAAGGTTGAAAAGTGAAGCATTTTTGTGTGAAGCTATGCACTTTTTAAGGAAGGCAACTTTAGTTCAAAAGGGTTGCTATTTTTAGATTTTAATTGATTAAAGCATGTGAGGTTGGCGCACTTGTTGAAGGCCAAACTGAACTTCCAAAAGGGTCGCTATTTTTAGCTTATTCTTTGCATGAAGATGGCGAACTCTTATCTTATTCTTGTTGTTAACTGAAGCTATCTAAAGGGTACGCTTTAGGTCAAATTGATGAATCTAAAGCAAATTTGAAGATGGCGAACTTAAGACAAGTCTTAACTGAAGCTAAAATTGCATGATGAGTTCAACTGAAGTGTTGAAAGGGCAAACCCTAAAGCACGTCCACCTTTTGAGCTTGTTCGACCTTCAGTTAACTATTATGAGGTCCAATGAGAAGCTTAGCGCCATTTTTAATGCATGCTTGCTTTAGTACGAATTTCTATGATGAAATTCTATATATTCAGAGAGTGGCGTCCATTATTGCATCATCTTTTGCTCTGAAAGCTTGTATTCTTTTGAGCGACCAGCAATCTTAAGGTGATTCAGGTGTCCGTTTTCAGCATTCTTCGAAGCTACGAGCTCAGATTCTTCAGAGGAAGTCAATTCTAGACTTCATTTCCACTTTGCATGCAGGTTGTATAAAGATTCGAAGAAGAAATTTGCAGATTTTTCAGAAGCAGACAAGCAAAACTTTCTATCTTCTGTCTTATTTCTTCTATTTCTCACCTTAGGTACTTTCTTCGCATGCCAGAGTAATTCAACACATTTTCAGACTCTGTTCATCTGGGTTCTCATATTTCAGCGTTTGCAACAAGACCCACTTCTTAGATTTTTTCGAGAAAATAAGCCGTGTATATTAAAACTTTCGACCTTTTCCAGAAATTTCTTTGCATGGGCTTAATCTATTCCAAAATCCATATTCTCAGGTTTGTTTCAATTAGGTTATGCACGAGTATGTTCCGAATTTCTTCAATTTCTCATGTGAAGCTATTTTGCTTGTTGGAGTTTTGAAAGTTCTTCAAACATATTCGACTTTACAGTCAAAAGTCACCATTTCAAAATGCAGTTCAATCTCATTGATTACAAGGTGAAATCAGTCCTTACACATAATTTCACCAAGACTTCAGATACGGACCTAAACCATGTTTATCCATTGGTCAATGTGAGCAGTTTAGAAGGTGTTAGCAGCAATTCGATGAGGAATCTTGAACGTTCCGGGTTGCTGGCAGCGGCATCCATTCCTGTTTCTATCTTCGATCTTGAGTTCGTACTTGCTTGCATTAAGCATTATGACTCGTCTTCACGACAGATTAGATCGGTTGATGGAAGAGTGGTTTGCAGTCTCAAGCCGAAGGACATAGAAAGATGTTTTGCTATTTCTCCTCGCTCAGATAACTTTACTGTTGATCTTGAAGCTTGTGAGACGATATGGGATGCTGATCATCAACGTTCACAGAGAAAGGTTGCTCAGAAATGGTTGACAATTCAGAAAACTAACTTGCCTAAGAAGGTTGGTCGTGGTGAATTTAAAGGAGAAGTTGTTTTGATCACCTTACTCAATCGAGTTACCGGCCAGTCAGATGCTAATACTTTCCGTCCATGGATGTTCTACCTGATTACCAGAACCCTTGATGGCACAGAGCGTTTTGACTGGGCTATGTTAATTAGTGATTGCTTACATCAGCAGATTTCTAACTTTCTCAAGCATCACGAGTTTCATATGATATCTTATTTGGTCTACTTGGTGGCATTTCAAGGTAGTTTCAGACTTCTTAAAACCAATGGTACTCTCGGTGTTCAGCATATTCATGAATATTATCCACAGCTAGAGTTTTCTCAGTTTGAGCAGGACTTCCGAGTGGTGAATGATCACTTTGCCATGAGAACCGTGAGGGATCTTGATGATGAGATGCACATTCGTATTTCAGCCGAGGCCAAATCAGCAATGGAGACTTGGGCAGATTGGTTCATACAGTTTCCTACTTTCACGTACCTCCGAGTTTATGGTTATGTTGGAGAGCCTCTAATGTTGCCGAGATATCCGTCAGACAAGATTGTCTTTATGGAGTTCCTCAGGCAAATGCAGCACGTTCACTTCTTTCTTCGTAGTCGTCATAAGGCTGCGGCAAATTTTCCATTTTCATTTGGAATTTTCACATGTGATGCAGCAACAGATGCCAGGCGTATGTCTACTGAGATAGAAAGGTTCAAATTCAAGCCTTATACTGAGAGGCGTTCCTATGATCCTCTTGGACATTATGCAAATCGGTTAGAGCGAGGGATTGCACATGCGCCAGCACTTGAAGATTTCTGGGCAAATTGTGAAGATGAATTCGAGGTTCGTCGTCGTCACTATTGTAGACTTTCTGTTGGACAGCTCTCTGATTACTTGTCAGAAGATGTTGATGGTTTGTCGGATGATGATGGAGAAGTTCTTCTCAATTCTTATGTTAAGGATCAAGTTGCTAGGCAGCCACTTCGCTCACCTGATTGGTACGCTAAGGAGAATACTTCCATTGAAGAGGTTTCCAGATCAGTGATCAAGACTAGTAAGTTGTTCTTGGAGAGCAAGCGAACACGGAAGTCAGTTCCTGTAGCAGAGCCGCCAAAGGATTTCTCGTCATTGCCTTCTACTTCTAGAACAAAACCTAGAGTTAAAGCCATTATCATACCTCCGGAAGGAGTTAGACTCAGTGGAAACACAGGGAAAAGAGCTAATGGTAAAAGGAAGCAGAAACAAATTGAGAGTATTCCTGAAGTTCCAGTAGAGACAGTTATTCAGACTGAGCCTCACGTTTCACTTCCTAGTTCACCTCACGTTCCGCCTATTGACA
>VDFB02164046.1:0-25686 GCA_007258455.2 Sequoia sempervirens
GACCCAACAGCATAAGGAAGCCCTAGTTAAGCAAGTCTGCCATAACGATTTGAGCGTTGAAGAGGATGTTATATGGAACTCGGGCAACCGAGGGCTTCAAAAGCACTATCTAGCGAATGATGAATGGAGATGCCTTCTCGATCTGATAAAGTGTTAATTGACTACTACGAGCCAAGCGTCAGACATTGCTTTCTGGATGGTGGATTATATGGTGGGACTGAGTATTGGCCAAGTTTATAATTGGGGATGCTTGCTCTCGGAACGGATGAGGGAATGCTTGTCGCGGAGGCACAAAGCATTTTATATGATGCAGCATGCGATTGCCTTATTCCTAGACGTTGTTCACACACCGGTACCTGAAGGCAAATGGGGTCGACTGCAGCCCCTCACTCATTTGGCTCCAAGGCTGCCCACCACATTCTATTGTATAGGGTTGGATTGAAGCAAGTCAGCGAGAGTTCAGTGGCAACGAAGAAGAGGAAACACAAAGAGGTTTCGGAGGAGGAAGAAGCATCCTCATCTGAGCACAATGGGGAAGAAGGGGAAGGAGAACCTATTGAATTGTCATCCTCTACATTAGTTGCCAATTCACCTACAAATGAGGAAGTGTCCGTCGTTGCAGGAGCCGAAGCACGGTTGCAAGTAGAGGAAGCAGTGTTACTACCACTTCAGCCAGTGGGATTCACTTTGCCAACACCACTAGTAAGTGTGGGGAGTCCACCGTCAGTGTCGTTCACCCTTCCAGCATCACCCATAGGGGTCAGGCGAACACTGAGAGTAGCACCTTCAGTACCTGGCGAACTTACCAGGATGGGCGCCTTTTGTTACATCCGTACCGAGTTCAGCAGTTCCTGCGGAGCCACTACTAGGAGGGGATACATTGGAGACATTCCAAAGCATGGTTCGGCAATTTCAGGGGTCGCCCCAGCCACAACCCCACAGGTTACACTATCAACCATTCCAGCCACATTGTCGGAACTAGTTACAAGAACATGGGGAGTCATCATGACACAAGGACAAGTTTCCCTTGTCACACCGGCCGTGAGCCGTGGAGTGGCTCGATTAGGGATTATCATCGGTGATCAAGGCCTTTACATTGAGGTGGTCAGCAACCTATAGAAAGCCCCGGTAGAGGAGCTCGGGTCAGTGGTGCTGAATGAGGGTGGCCCACTTATACGCACTCCAGAGTGCAACGGTGGGGCCGCATCGAGACGATAAAATGAACAAACACCGAGGGAAATGGAGCCGCTGGCAATCATTTAGGAGCTTGGCTGAGATGCGGAGACTTCCGAGGATAGAGAACTTCACGTAAAGTTGATTGTGAGATGGTTTGCACGAGGACGAGGACAAGGATTCTACGTATCCGGGCGGGTTGGTGGTGGAGGATGCCTGTTCGCACTCCATCGATCCGGGGGGCAATACCGATATGTAGAGTGAACCGGAGCATACGGGAAGATCGATGATCTCGCTGGCCAAGCCGAACTCAAGGTTGGTCGGTCTCTTCTTGTGGGCCAGGAAGTACAACGCATCTAAGGGTTCATGCAAATGGGGTGCGAGGCAGAATTTACTCGTATATTCAGTGAGGGATGGCCTGTGGGCGAGACTCCTGCAATGATAAGGGCATGGCGTGGTAAACCTCCAACGCTGGCAGGAAGAGATGCTAGGGTTCTTGAGAGTCTATATCACATTGAACTTGCATTCCGTGATGTCTTCTATCTCATGACAAGGCAAGTGTTTTCCATGGAAGTTGCAGTGTCACGGAGGGTGGAAGCATATAGACTTCTGTAGAGGGTCAAGGATGAGTCGGCCACTGCAATGAAGAATATTCAAACCGAATTGGCAAAACAGACTAGGATAGCCAGCGACAGAGGGGCCCAAGTAGAGGACTTGGAGGCCTAGGTGACTACTTTGGAAGAAGAGGCACGTCAAAAGGAACAACATTGGGAGCAGAAAGTGAAGGCGTTGGAGGAACAGTTGGCCACAAAGAGTATGGAGACAGACAAGGTCAAAAACCAACTGATGGAGGCGGCCCATATGGTGAAGGCTGCCAGGGAGAGAGAGATAACTGCTGACTGCCAGCTCCGCCAGTGTACCGAGGAGGTGAGGAGGTTGCGTGCACAGCATTCATCAACGGCAACTCCGACATCATCAGTACTTCCAGGGAAGTCCTCACTCCTCCCTCAATAAATTCACATGTTGTATCATTCCCTTTTGTTGTTCTGTCGTCTGGAAGACAACTTCTTTTGTGGGGGGGATGATGTAAGTTGTAGCTCTCTTTACTTTGTTGTAATCGTCCATAGTCGGTCATAGCATAGTTTGGTTATGTTAATAAGACTATAGTTAGTGGGAATAATGAATGTAATAAATATCATATGTATTCGGGTAACTAAGTCCCGATTAGTGGTAATGGGTTGTTATGAAATGTTACAACGGTTGGTTGCTCAACCACCGCCGAATGTTATATGTACTCAGTTTCTGTAGTCGAGGATATGTTATGGGATGTTATGTTGATCTTGGATGATAGTGCTATTGATATTCTTGTGATTGTACATGATGATAAGTTCTGGAAATGAATAGAAGCATCTTTTGTTCCAAGCATATTATGTGTTTCAATCTGTTGTTCAATTCCATGTTCAATATATAGTTAGTTTACTTCAGTACCACATAGTACGTCAAATCACACCTTGTGAAGTAAACAAAAGGAAGCAAATAGGAATTAAGAAATTAAATCTATCTTCTCAATCATAAGTAAATTATGCTAAACTGAGTGCCACTGAGTCACAAATTGCAGTTTCCATCTTTTACCTATGAAATTGCTAAAAGGAGAGGCATAACACATTTATCACTGAAGATCATCTACAGGCATTGAAATCCGAAAAGGAATTGATCTCCTTACAAAATAAGGTTTATTTCAATGCAGATCTGCACAACTCCTTGGGGAAGAGCATCAAAAGGCTTGCACCCAAAAGTGTGGCTACTAAAAAAGAAAACAAATGTGTTATGACTCAAGACTCGAATGCAATGATTCATGAATCTCCTCCCATAGGGTGCTCTTCACATTTTGGCCATCCTAATGATGGCAATATCAAGACTTGGTAAGTGGTGGATATTTCTCTATCACCTGTTGGAACCTAAGTACCTTTCAAGATGTCATTGCATCACAAGACCTAATATGTCCTACACAAACCCATAGAAAAACTATGAGGGGCTCCCTCTTATCACAGAATACTTTTGGGTCAACAAGAATGAGACCATTGGAAAGGAGGCATTCATCAATACACAAGAGTGGCTTGCCTCATTTGTGACTATCTTCAGTCTAAGGTGTCAACTATTAGCAATGGACATGAATTCTACATACATGTAGCTTCAATCTAAAATGTCCACAACCCATCTAAGATATCTTCCTTGCAATTTGTTACTCTCCTTAGCTTCATCAACTTTTCATCTATTATCATGCACACTAATGTTGATCACAATCTTGATCTCTCTCGAAAGATTGCTCATTATTATTCCATTTGATGTCATTATTTGAGGAAATTATATTGTCTTCCAGAAGACCTATCAAATGTTGATACACAATCTCAAAAAGGAAGAGCTCTTCCATCAAGTGATTGACCTTGAGGAGTTCATTTTACAAAGGTCCTCGGCTGATAGGATAATCCTATCATAGCTTCTAGAAGACATCTTCTAAAGCTAGGTGAGTCACATGGTCTTCACATTATTAATGGATAGCTTTGTTTTCCCAATTCTAGTAGATTAATTGTTTCGCTCATAGCAAGGGTGCTAGCGTTTTCGGTATATGTTTGTAAGCAAGTATCTAATACTTTGGTTGTTGTTTTCTTGTATATCATCATCTCCCTCTTATTGATAATGCTTTTTCTGCATTTCACACTCTGTGTGGTTTCCCAACCCTAATTTTACCCTCCCCTAAAGTCATCCAACTATCATCGTACAATGATCAGCTTTGATGCCAAGTATTACATTTCTTACACTACCTAGAATTCCCGTCTTATGATTGCTACTCACTCCTCACACCATCACCATAGGCAAGTACAAATTCTCATCTCACATCCATTGAAAGGAAGTCCTTGACTCTATTCCACATGGCAAGGATACTACAATGAACTAAAGAGGAGATGAGAGATGAGATGAGATGAGAGATGAAATGAGTGAGTATATATAACAAAGGAGCATACGTGAACATAGGGATGTATTCTCTCAAAGATAGACTATAACAACTACTTAGGACTATAATAAATTCTCCCTTCGAAAAAAGTTGTCTCAAAAGCATTCAAAGCAAAGGATGAGCACCCACAAAGAACTCAGTTTCCCACATAGTTTCTTCCTTTGGTAAATTTCCATTTAATTAGGCATTGCTTAATGAAACATAAATTCTTGGTTCATCTTTCTAAAATACTCTCCTTTTTCTAGAATACATCTTCCTTCTTCATCCAAAATAGAAATCTCTTAGTGAATTTGAGAGCATGTCCCTTCTCACTTAAACATGAGACATCAAAAATGTTGGGACAAAATCTAACAATGCAAATCATTGCTCGAGTCCCAACCCCCTTTATGCATTTGGCCTCATTCTACCCATTATATATAACCGATCTGAGAAATCTTCAAATGGGTCTTCCTTGGTCAAATTGCCTAATTGTTGTTCATCATCCCCCATGTTCCTAATAGATGATGGAAGTTGCAAAAATTCCAAAAAGTTCCAAGTCTAGAAAGGTTTTGATCATTTTTCTCAAATTTTGTAGAGTTGCAGAGTGGACTACTAGACTTCTTCAAATTGTCTAACCTTCTGCATTGATCACTAGTCCACCATATAAATTCCGTTGGAGTCTATCGGGTCACATCCTCCCCTTTGTTCCTTCATTCCATCACTTCATAGGATTTCAATGGAAATCTAGACTTCAACTTCTTTGTCTCGACCTCCCAACCTCTTCTGCAACCCTGCATTCTCTTGTTCCCAACTACTAGTCAAGTTTCATGTGCTTTAAGAACTTATGGGGTTCATCCAAACTTCTTCCTATTCCCTTCTTCCTCCTAACCTCTGGTCCTTCTCTGCTCCCAATTGCCACAACCATTGCTTTATTCCATGTTTCCCTCTTGCAAACTTTAAAAGTTCCAATAGACTTCTTTTGTCTTACCTTCACCTCCTAATCTCTCCCATCTCCCAACCTCCTGACCTTCGATCAAGTCCTACCTTTCATCTTTGCACTTCAATCCCCCTTTGCAAACTTGCAAGTTCTAACAAACTTCTTATGTCTCACTTTTGCTTCCCTCCATTGGTTCTACATCAAATTCCCACAAAGATTCCCAATGGCTTAACAACTTGTCTCCTCATGTCATGAGGAGTTCCTTTGGAGCTCGACATGTTCCTACTTACAATTTTAGATACTTTTGTAATGTCCCCTCTAGAAGTGTAGCTGAATTTATATTATTTTAATAACGCTAGTGTTATAAGTTAAATTTAATATTTAGCTTAGTGTTATTTAAAATAATATTTATAGGGGAGTTATAAGGTATCTTTTCAAAAAAGGAGTAAATTTAATATTTTAATGTTGGGAATTAGAAGTGACATCAGTTTTATTTTTAAAAAATTAAAAAAAGAATTTCAAGATTCAATGGGGAGTTATGATTGGAAGAGAAAAAAGGAAATTTTGGAGCTCATTTTGGTTTATGCATGGAATTTTGGAGAAAAAAGGTATCTTTGTGGAGACGGAATCCTCCATGAAGAATACCATCTTCGAAGTTGAAATATGCTTCCTTGGTGATTGCTGACAATTCCATTCAGGGACTATGCTGGAGTTTATTTGCTGAGATTTTTATGGAGTTATTTCTTTCGGGGTTTTATTGTATCTAAGCATTTGAGGAATTCATTGCAGAATATCAATATCATTTCTTGGTGAGAATATTCCAGTAGTTTCAGTGATTTATTTTTTAAATCATATTGTCTGGTCATACACATATTTCTACAACAATCCATACCAGCTGTAATCTAGATTTTTTAATATATTTTGCTAAGCCAAGGAAGATACATTTCTATACCATTCCGTACAGATATTGGGGTGGTGTGAGTCTATTAAACATTAAAATTTAAACAGAGTATAGAGTGGATATTGTCGTACAAAGGGGTCGTGGAAATGGAAGCTTAATAATTTAATAAGCTTGATGTGGCCTCCAACTCAAAAATTTATGAGACAACTCAAGATTGTGACCTCAGAAGGGTGTGTTATGACATTGGAATATCCATTGCAGAAAATATAAACTAGTGTTTTCTAGGCTGTTGTACCTATTTGTACGAAATTGAGGTGAATTCATGGGTCTTAAAGAGATGTTCGTACTATGTACCCTCTCTTTGTTTGGGCGTGGCATGATTAAAGACAAGAATCAATTTAAATTAATATTCCATATCTAGAGCCGTTGCATATAATCCATGGGTGTCGTACTTCTGTTTTGTGTTGCTGCTGTACAGTTTTTGGAACTCTGAAAATTGTGGCGTGGGAAGTGTGAAGCAATTGGAGTGTGAAAATCCATCAAGGAAAGAGTTGTTTTCTTGTAGATGTTGCTCTTGTAAGTTGGTAACTGATGTGTTTAAATTTGTGCATTCCGTACCATCTTTGAAGAGTTGCAATATTTATACAACAGGTCAGAAACATATTTTCCCTTTCCAACTGATATTAAATTCAGTTTTCTGTAGGTAGCTGTTAAATCAACTGTTGAGGGTGATAAGGAAAAACAAATTATTATTTTTTTAATCTATAAACCACTGTATCAATTTGTCTGTAATTTTGGGCTATCATTTGTGGAAGTTAATGGTGAAGTTGTTATCTGAGCTGTAATCATTTTATATTACGAAATGAAATATCTACAACTGTTTGTCAAAATGTGTATTTGTTAAACTTGTGTGAAAAAACAAAAAAAATTGGTGAAATTCTTGGGGTGGACGTTACCTTGGTATCAGAGTTGGCTTTTTCCTGCCAACATGTGTTTAAACAGTTAGTTTCAGCTGCAACTTCCTATGAGTGAGAGAGAACAAAGGTATTTTAATAGGAAACAAAGGAAAACTCAGTGGCAGCCCCCTCAAGTTCCAAAGGGAAAAACTATATCAGGCATTCTTAGTTTACATTAGGACTTACCCACAGGCAATGGTACAAGTGATATTGACCCATTAGTAGGTGTTGAACAGGGTGAGGTAAATATGGGTGATAGCGAGCATGGGAAACCAAGTACCAAAGAAATTTTAAATGATCTTGCTAGAGGGCATCGTGAGTTACAGCAAAATTTAGCACAGATTGTCACTCTTATGGCACAACATATGAGGGGTAATAACAATAACAACAATAATAACAATGATGGGAACAACGGCAATAAAAGCAATGGTGGAAATGAGGATGGATCAGTTAATAATAGGGTTGTTAATCAGCATACCGTGACTAGGACAGCCAACACTAGACCCCTAATGCCTAATTTTCCTCCAAAGAATAACCCTCAAATTGAAATTGAGCCAACACAACAAGTATTGCAAGATCAGATTTTACATGATTGGAGGAATTCGAGTCTAGATTTTCAAGCTGAAATGTCTTTTTGTGATTACATGGATGTCAGGATGAGGCATAAACCTCATAGCGGTGGTAGATTTCATAATCAGGACATGCAGAGGAAGGTTGGTAAGTTATCAATCCCTTATTATGATGGATCTGGGAAGACTACAGCTAGGGCCTAGGTGCAGAAGCTTGATACTAATTTTTAGCTCAATCCAATGCCAAAAGATGAGGCTATTAAGTATGTTGCTATACATTTAGATGGTAGTGCTCATGAGTGGTGGCATCATGGAATGATCACCTTGGGACATGATCAGTTTGAGTCATACACAGAATTTACTGAGGTGTTGATCGATAGGTTTGATAAAAAGGATCCAGAGTTACATTTTAAAGAGTTGGCACAGCTTAAGCAATGGGGTTCAATTGACACATATATTGTAAATTTTCAGAGGTTACCAATATTGGTAACTGATATTTTAGAGAGGAGGCTAACTGTTTTGTTTATGGATGGTTTAGCAGATCCGTTGAGAGGTTGGACTAAGACATTTAGTCCATCTACCTTACTGGATGCAATCAAAAAGGCAAAAGACATGGAATCCTCCACTTCAAAAAGTAAATTTCAGTCCAAGGGGTTCTTAAATAGGAAGGATAAGGACAAGAAACACTTTCAAATGGATTCCAATCAGTCAAAAAATATGCCATCTAGATTGGATAGTGATCAGCTCAATGATCCTAGGAGGAAGAAATTGTGTTTCCAATGTAGAGAGCCATGGGACCCAACTCATACGTGTTGTTAAGGCAAAGGGAAAACAAATTGAGTATTTTTCAGCTGATGAATCAGCTTCAGAAAATTCAGACAGCAAGTTGATTCAAGGGAAAGTGATGATGAAAGCTCATCCAAAGAGGCCGAAAAAAAAGCGAGGTAATGGTGTAATGACCCAACTATCTAGCTTTCAGAAAGTTGGATTTTTTTGAGTTTGGGGGATGTTATGTCAGCAGCGTATATTGACTCTTATTGACACAGGTGCTACTCATAACTTTATTGATGAGGGTGTTGTGGCTAGAAGAGGCATCATAACAAAAGATTGTGAAGGCTTCAAAGTGATGGTAGCTGATGGTTCCACTCTCACTTGCACTAGGAAGATACGAAATTTGAGCATTCAGTTGGGTGATTATGAGCTTAGAGATGACTTCTATGTGATGAGAATAGGAGATACTAATATGGTCCTTGGTATGCAGTGGCTTCGTTCCATTGGGGGTTCTACATGAATTTGCAAACCATGGAAATGAAATCTGATGCAGGTGGCAAGAAGATCACACTTAGAGGCATGTCAAATGGTGGGCCACAAACAGACTCTTTTAAGAGGATGGAGAGGCTTATTACACAGGACCTAAGTAGGCAGCAGAATGTATTGTCATGCCTACAGTTTCAGTGCAGCCAAAGAGGGTTTATCATCATGATGTAGAGGGGTTGATGTCTAAACACAGTGTAGTTTTTAGGAGCATACCTCCTAGGATACCTCCTAATAGGGGCATAGAGCATGTTATAGAGCTTGAGGATGGGTCCAAACCGATGATTACGACACCATATAGACACCCTAAGAGGCATAAGGATGAAATAGAAAAACCTATTAAGAAGTTGATTGATATGGGGCATATTAGACCAAGCAAGAGCCCTTTTAATTCTTCAGTGGTGTTGATTAAGAAGGATGGAACAATGTGCATGTGCACTGAATATAGGTCATTAAACAAAAAAAATAAGAACAGGTATCCTATTCCTCAAATAGATGATTGATGATTTGCATGGAGCTTGCTACTTTTCTAAAATTGATTTGAGGTCAATTCACCATCAGATTTGGGTTAGGAAGGAGGATGTGGAGAAGAAGACATTTAGATGCCATTATGGTCATTTTGAGTTTTTGGTGATGCCCTTTGACTTAACCATTGCCCCAGCTACTTTTAGTCTTCTATGAACAATGTATTTTGTGTTGGCAGTGATTGTCATTGATGTCAACACTGAGATTGTTGTATGTTTGGCATTGGTTGTCATTGATGAGTTGGTTTTCATTGATGTCTTGGTTGTCTTGTTGTCATGGTTGTTAACACTTGAGAAGATTGTTGCATTGGTTGTCATTGTTAACAACATTCAGTTTGGGCTGTCATTGAGTATGGTGATGTGTTGTTGATGTTCATGGTTGGATGTCATGCCTTGTCTGATGTTAATGAAAGATGTATTGAGTGTTGTTGTTGTCGGCACAGTTGACTTCATGATGATGTATTAAGACAAGGATTAGAAGTTTTGATGACGGTGGAGAGATGTTGTCGATAGCCTATAGCATGTTATATGCTCTCTCCTGTTGTTCTTGAATAAATAAGTGTTGCTATAAAGGTAGTTTTGGCCTCTGCAAGTTGATGAAGTGTTTCTATTTCAGGAAGCTACTGTGAAGACTATTTGGGAGAATGCTCTACATTCCTCCATTGTTGAAGATATGGTCTTGCAGTTTAGGATTCAGAGTTTGTGGTCTATGAATGTTGCATTCCTATTTTTTCAGGTCACCTGTGTTGTTGAGGAGGTTTCTGTTAATTGCATAAGGTTGGCAGTGTTGTTGGTTGTCTGGACTAGTCCGGAAAATACTTCGCATTGATGTCTCGGCTCCTATGGCTTGGTGAATGTGCTCTCAGTGTCTGCGCAGTGTCTCAGTTCAAATTTCATGTGTTGTAGTGGTCCGCAAGTTGATTTGTTAATGTTATATCTCATGTTTGTGCATTCTGTGTTTCTGAGAAGAAGTATTATATTCTTGTTTGGGTTACGGTAGCTATTGGTGGCATGATAGTGTGAAAGAAATGTCTAGAAGTGTTGTTGGATGTTCAAGGAACATCTCTTTGTGTTTCACACATCAGTGGTTGATTTCTTTTCATGCTACATTGTGTTTGAGTTGGTCTTCTGGGCAATTTGTGGATATCTGTTTGATAGGGCTTGTTCTCTTGCTTGCGCTATGTGCTTGAGGGTTTGCACCAACATATGAAGTTAAGTTGTATTTGGGTCCTGACCTATCTTGGTTAGAACCATAATGAGTAAATTCAGTTGAAGTTATGTTGTTGGGCCAACTGGTTATGTGCTACACACTTCATCTACATGTTTCCTAGTTGTCGACTTGAATTAATATGCACCAACATTTGAGTTGTTTGGGATCACATTGAAAGATGTAATAAGTTTATTTTAGGTCCTCTCTATCTTCTGGATAGGACCACATTATGTTTTTATGGCCAACTTGTCGAGATTATTATTTATCTTCCTCCTAGGCAACCTAATTGATGTTTTGTGAACTTGCAGTGCATATAAATGAAAGATCAAACCAGTTGCAAGGAGGATGAGTAGTATGTAGTTTAATATCTTGCAGAAGTGTGAAAGTGTGGAAGATAGATCAAATGTGCTTTAATCCCTTAGTCAACAAAGTGTATTGTTGACATATTTTGTAAATTCTAAACTTTCATGTATTCTGCTCTAAGATAATGAATCTCATTAGGTCCTTGTATCTTGCCCTAGAGTTGTCTGTTTCAGTTTACAAGTCCTTTGTATCTTGCCCTAAGGTTGTGCGCCTTAGTCTGCAAGTCTTTGGCAGTGAGCCTTATTTTGTAATTAGTGAGCTTCATATAATGTGAGTTAACTCTCACTGTGGTTTTCCCTCACTGGGTTTTCCACATAAATTTGGTGTCATCTAGTGAATATGTGTTCTATGTTTCATCTTTCATTGTTGTTGGTCTAAATTGTTGTATCTGACATTGCTATGAGTTGCTGACCTTGTCAATGAATTAAATTGTTGTATCTTTCTTTGTTGCTGATCTGATTGCGGGTTTTTGATCTGGTTAAGAAGCTTTTTTTTATTTGTGCTAAAGAGTTTAAGTTCCGAAGGAGTTTAAGTTTTGAAGAGACTGATTCACCCTCCCCCCCTATCTAATATCAATTATCATTTCATGGTATTAGAGCTTAGACTCATTTTTTGGTGAATTTTTGAGCAATAAAAAATTTGTGAAGTTTTTTTTGGGCTGATTTTTTTAAAGATAAAAATTGAGGAATTTTTGTGAAGAGTTTTTGTGAACTGATTTTTTGGAAATCAAAGGATTTTTGAAGCCAATTTTTTAAGAAATTTTGTAATGTCCCCTCCTTAGCCAGTTCAGAGCATTAGTAAATTAGCATATCAACAGGGCCAAGTAGGCTAATGTTGGTGTTTAGAGGGCCTTATTTGGGAGTTTCTTGGTTCTCCAGATGTCTTTTGGGTGTCAGCGTCCTGCGTTATCTTCTCCAATGTTTGGTGATATTCAAGGACAACCTTCCCAAGGTATTCCAAGCTCCATTTGCACTAACTTACTATTTTTAGTAAGTCACTTGAACATTGGGCCCAACCTTACCATTTATAGTAAGCCATTTAGCTGAGCAGCAAAATCAAAGGGTAACCTCAGGGTGTTGGCAGAAGCAGTTTATTGTTGATATATTGGGTTTATATAGAGTTATGATTTATTTATTATTATTAAAGTGTCAATTCTAATAATAATTAATTCTACGTGGGTTTAATGAAATGACCTTTATTATATATGATTTAATTTAATCATAAGGTCATTAAATAAAGTTATAAAGGGGGACGCCAACATGAGGTTTAATATTATTTTAAACAACAAAAGCAAATGTTGTTTAGTATTAAATGAATTAAAAAGCCAAAGGGAAATCGTGGCTTTTTGGAGAAGTATAAAAGCTTTCCAAAAAAGCTCATTTGATCAATCATTCATCATTTTACAAATTACTTGAGCTTTTCGCTATGGAAGAAAACCAAGGGTTTTTGGCAGAAATTTGATTTTGGAGAACGAGAATTCTCTTTGGTTTGGTGATCTACAGGTGTGCAATACCACCCAAGGATTGCTCTATGGGTAGCTCCATTCAGGAGTTGCAATTGCGCTTATTGGAGATAATTTCATAAGAGAATGGAAGGCAGATTTTCCAGTTGTTGATCAGAAATAAATTGCAAACCTTTATTGCTGATTACACCCACCATAATTGGCACGTCTGGATCATATAGGCAGGCCGAACAATTTACAGCTGGTCTGCACCTTCACAACTGGCACGTGGGAGCCCTAGGGTTAAACGCCTAGGCTTTACACCTACAATTTCATCCATTTGTGGCGTCCAAGATAGGAGAACAATTGTGCATCAATTTTGAGGCATAATCATGAGGTTATGAGGAGTGGCGTTCAGTTTTGCAATCATCCAGTTTGTTGATTTAAACATTTTCAGACTAGACCTCCAATATTGCATACTTGTAATACAGGTATGATGTTCATACATTTTCTAAGGCAACTTTAAAATTTGAGTTGATAGATTAAAATATTTGCTTAAGTATTTCTTTATTTTGCAATCGGAAGTAAATATCCTATCAAGGCTGGGATATTTCAGTGGTATCAAAACACAATTTTCCTTCCATCTTGTGTTGGAAATAAATTTTCATGAGTAAAAAGAACATGCAGTATACCAAAGGAGCAACCCAGTGGGAACCACCGTAGGTACCAGAAGGTGAAATTGTTTCAGGGGTTTTGGGTATTCACAGGAGTGTTTCCAATGATAGCGAGAATATTACAGGTGCCATGGTAAAAAGGGAAAAAGGACGTGCAAGTTCAGTAAGTCCCGACTCCAGAGCAAAGAGGCAATTTGACAACATGGTGGATATGATGTCACAACTTTTGGGTCATATGAGGCAGTTTACCCCGCCTCAACACACCGGTCAAACTGGTGAGACTAGTGGTACTCAAGGAGTTGGATGGCATAATGTAGCAGTTGAAAGATCTACTACTTTTGCAGGTTCAATTCTTAGATCTATGCAACCAACCTTCACTCCTAGGGAGGCCCACAGGTTCCACATGTTTAGGAGCATGAGCCACAAGTATCCATGGTGTTGATGTTCATAGTAGCGTCGGTTGTATCCTTCCAGCAATCTCCTTTCATGATGATAAATTAAATAATAGCCTAGGGCTATTTAATTTATAGAGACATCAATTTGATGAAGTGGCACGATCCATGTTAATTATATTTAATTATTGAAGAGGCACAATTTAATAAAGAGATGCATTTTTAATGAGGCCGAGCTCATGCTTCTTGGATGCGATTTTTGAAAAGGCACATTCCTTCTTGATGGACGCGATTTGAAGGGACACATTATTCTATGTTGGGCCGACTTATTGCTTTGAAGAGTTGCGTCCTCCCTTTCATTATGTATATATATTCGATGGAGTTTCATTGTTGATCATTCATCATAAAGTCGTCAATCATTGTAATGTCCCCTTTTTCATGAGCAATGGATTTTGGAGGAATTAGCCTATTCCTGACCCTCGTAGGCTAATAGGGCTTGATTAGAGGATCATTTGGCAGATACCCAGTTGATTGGTTGGCTCATTTTGTGACTTCATGAAGGTTTTCCTAGTATCATCATGGATATTTCTATTTTTGGAAACCTTATTTTTATATTATAATGTTATATTGCACTTTAGGGGTTGATTAATATTTTGTATTATTATAAAGTGCAATAATGAAATAATAAAATAAAATAATATTATAATATTCCTTCTAGAAGGTGACTTGGGAAAGTTCTAGAAGGAGGCCAACCTCTTGAGGAAAAGTATAAATTAACATCATGGGCCTCATTCTCATCATGCAGATTTGTTGTTGTTGATGTTGATGTTTGATGGTTGTGGAGCCTAGGGTTTCTGCAGTTGTCTTTGGCCATTGAGAACGAAAACTCTCAATTGGTAAGCAATTTTGAGGGTGTGAAATATCACTTGAATTATTGCAAAGTTGAGGAAGTTGCTTCAGACTTTCTACTTGTACTTCAAAGCAAAATTTTATGGCCTTTGGCCAAATTTTGGTGGTATTGATTTGAAGAGATCAATTGGTGCATTGCTGGAGTCATTTTGGTGTATTGAGACTTCATCAAGATTGTTATTCAAGGTTCAATCTGCATCTTTATGAATTCTGGAATAAATTACAGTCATATATATCAGCTTGAGGGAGCCACGATTTTGCTTATTGCAGCCATAACATCCATTGATCTTGGTCTTGATTAGTAGTGCTTGACTTCTAAGGAGATGGAGATCATTATTGGAGCTGGAGGAGATCTTTAGAGGCTGATTTATATTTATTTTCTGAGGTCTGCTAGAACAGGGGCGAATTGGGCTGGGAAGCACAAATAAATTCATTAAAATTCATACACTTGTTTTTGGCTTATGGGTATTGGAGCAATCAATTTCTAGAGGATGGACAACGATGTTTGGTGATCAAAATTAGAGGTTGCAGCTGCTATTATTTTATTTTTGAAGTCTGAAATATCCAGCAGGGGCGGCTAGGGCTGAGACATCATCCATCACTCATAAGGTGCACTCTCCTTTGTTCTTGCTTGCTACTTCATCTCCAATCCAAGGCGACTTCATTCCAGGTTTATTTGCATTGTTTGGAGCTCATTTACATGTCATATTTGTATATGTTTGAAGTATGATTTTGTACTCATAAATTAGCAAACTTCAGAAAAGTTGTAAATTGCCAAGAGTCTTGGCAATGCTTTGCATTTTGGTTTATAAACAAGTGCTGGAGTTTAGTTTTAGATTAGTAACTTTATTCATAGTCTTCTAGATTCTAGATGGATGCATTCCAAGTGTTTGATAAAAAGTCACTTGGCTGTAGGTGGATATTTCACATGTAGAAATCATTTAATGAGCACTGTATTGAGTCTTTGTATTGCAAATTGGAGATATAGGTTGCTGGTTGTTAATAAGTTGTCAATGAGCATCTCCATATTATTCACACTCAGATTTTAGTATGCATACCAACTGTTTGACAAAATACCAGTTGGCTGTAGGTGATCATTTTTCATGATTAGAACTCATATATGCATTCAATGTTGTCAAAATAAGTTGCACATTCATGTTAGGTCATAGTTTAGTCAATTTAGAGTCATTTGTAAACATTCTCATTGATGCTAATTGAAGAAAAGAGTCATTAAAGCAAACTGAAATGTTATATCAGTCATATGACCCTTGTATGCAAAGTGTTTGACAAAATTACCAAGGCCAAAAATCAGAAGTTTTCAATCAGATTTGAGTAGGGTCATTACAATCATAGTGTGAATTCTTGTAGGAGTGCAGATCGAGTTTTGGTAGAAGGCTGAGATTATCATTATCAGATTGCTTCATCTTGTTGTTGTATTTGCATCTGATTGTGGTACTTGTTATTGGCCTCATTATCGGCCTCTATTGTAAAGGAGACTCTCATTTGTGATTCAATATATAAGTGATATATTGTGGTTGGGTTTTTCTCCCTCAAGTGGTGGGTTTTTCCAGGGTATCTGCTGTGTTATTGTGTTGAATTTGAATTAATTTTTGTGCTCTAATCTAATCATAAAACTAACATGGTATCGGAGTGGGTTTGAATAAGATCTTGATCAGATTTAGTATTACAGTGATACTCTTTATTCTCTTTCTCATCGTCGATTACTTCTATCTCTTCGTCAAGATGGTGAACGGTCTTCAGATTGAGGATAAACTTGAGGGAGCATCAAATTTCACATCTTGGAGATTCAGAATTATGCTCACCTTGGAGGAAAATGAATTGGCAGATTTTGTGGAGAGCAAAGTTCCCAAGCCTACGGATGAGGAAGAGAAAGTTCAATGGAAGAAGAAAGATATTAAAGCGAAGAAGATGTTAGTTGATTCCGTGAAGGATCATATTGTTCCTATTGTCTCCAAGTTGAGGACGGCAAGAGAGATGTTTAAAACTTTGGAGATGTACGAAATCAACAACACAAGCCGGGCACTTGCACTAAAGCAACAACTACATCATGTGAAGATGGCGAAAGGAGAATCTGTTATTGCTTACTTCATGAAGATTTCTGAATTGAAAGATCAACTCTCTACTATTGGTCATGTGGTTGATGATAAGGACTTGACCATCTCTTAATGGTCTTCCTTCGTCTTGGGAGTCTTACATTCAAGAAATCAATGCAAGATCGAAACTTCCCAAGTTTGATCGTTTGAGGGCTGATTGCATTCAAGAGGAGTCTAGGTTGGCTGCAAGAGGAATTGTTCAAAGCTCTACTAATGAAGACATTCATGTTCTCACTACTCAATCCTCGAAGAAGAAAGGGAAAGATGGGAAGAAAGGTTCAAGAGGAATAGAGATAAAGGAGATGATGGTGCTCCCGCATTCAAGAAGAAGAGGGATCTCTCCAAAGTCCAATGCTTTAGATGTGACAAGTATGGTCACTTTGCTAAAGATTGTCCAACTAGGCCTAACCAGCAGGCTACCATTGCAGATGTTGATAAAGTCTCTCCGTAGAAGGATTCATGTGAATACTTATTCTATTCGACATTGTCAAGCAATGTACCTACCAACACCAAGACTTGGTTGATTGATAGTGGTGCCTCTCGCCACATCACCGCATTTAGGGAGCATCTAACTAATTTGGTGGAGAGAGATTCTAGTGAACAAGTCATTATTGGAGATGATACTAGTTACTCTGTGAAAGGAATTGGAACCTCCACTCTCCACTTGGATTCTAGCATTTCCCTGCAGTTGAGTGATGTTCTATATGTTCTAGGCATCAAGTGAAACCTTGTTTCCATTTCAGCCTTGGAAGACAAGGGGTACCAAGTTGCATTCTCTAAAGGAAAAGTTCTTGTGTGGACGAAGAATTCCAACTTCAAGACTGCTCGGGTGATTGGAGTTAGACATGAGAGCCTCTACAGGCTATGCACTCGTCCACTTCAAGCTCTAGTGCATGATTCTTCAAGTTTGTGTGAACTTTGGCATCGAAGATTGGCTCACCTCCACTTTCGAGCTCTACCTATTATGGAGAAGATGGTCAAAGGCCTTCCGAAGTTCAACCAAGAGCACGAAGGTACTTGCAAAGGCTGCGCTTTGGGTAAGAATACAAAAGGTCCATTTCATAGTAGAGAAAGTAGATCCAAATGTATTCTAGATCTCATTCATTCTGATTTATGTGGTCCAATGTCTGTTACTTCTTCGAGTGGTTTCTTGTATTACATTATTTTTGTTGATGACTACTCTAGAAAGACTTGGATTTATTTCTTGAAATCTAAAAAATCTAAGGAGGTATTAGAAAGGTTCAAGGAATTCAAAGCTCAAGTAGAGAACCTGTCCGAAAAGAAAATCAAAGTTTTGAGATCTGACAACGGAGGAGAGTACACTTCTAGTAGCTTTCGCAACTTTTGTATTGAAGCTGGGATTAAGAGGGAGTTTTGTGTCCCTTATAATCCTCAACAAAACGGTGTTGCTGAAAGGAAGAACAGATCTATTGTGGAAGCAGCTAAAGCCATGATTCATGACCAAGATCTGCAAAACTTCCTTTGGGCTGAAGCATCCAAGACAGTAGTCTATGTTCAAAATAGAAGTCCTCGTCGAATCTTGGAGAACATGACTCCCAAAGAAGCCTTCACTGGGAAGAAGCCAGAAGTGAGTCATTTGAGGATCTTTGGATGTCCAGTATATGTTCATGTACCGAAGGACAAAGAGAACAAAGTTGGAGCCTTTGGCAAGAAGGGGATATTTGTAGGTTTCAGTGAGACATCAAAAGCCTACAAATCTACATTCCAAGTCAAAAGTTGATCGAGATCAGTAGAGATGTCACATTTGAAGAAGATGTTGCATTCAGAAGATCCAAGGGCACTCATATGGAGATCAATAATGAAGAGTCTCCTCCGGATATGGAAGTACACCATTAATATTTTGAAGAGATTTGGTATGATGGATTGTAAATCCATGTCTACGTCTATGGAGACCAACTTGCACAAATTGAAAGAGGTTGCAGCCAATTCAGATCCTGGATCCTACGCTGTACAGGCTGATTGGATCATTGATGTATCTAGTCAATACTAGACCGGATATCTGCTATCGGTGAGTGCACTCAGTCAGTTCATGTGTGTGAACCCAAAGATACATCTAGTTGCAAGAAACATATCCCGAGATACTTGCGTGGCACAATTGGATATGGGTTGAGATATTCTTCAGTGGATTTGAAGTTGCATGGTTATACTGATTTTGATTGGGCAAGGTGTGTCACTTATTGGAAAGAGCACCTCTGGATGTTGCTTCAGTTTGGGGTCGATGATATACTAGTGTAGCAGGAAGTAGTCATTTGTAGCATTAAGTAAGCAGAGGTGAGTATATTCCTTGTGTGGCAGCTCAAGAAGCAATGTGGTTTCGGAAGCTCCTTGCAGGATTGTTTGGGCAATCAATGGAGCCTACTATCATTCATTGTGATAACCAAAGTTGTGTGAAGCTTTTTGTCAACCTTGTGTTTCATGATAGAACTAAGCATGTGGAGATCAAATACCATTATATCAGAGATATGGTATTGAGGAAAGCAATTCAATTGAGGTATATCAACACTGATGAGCAGACGGCAGACATTCTCACCAAGCCTCTCTTCAGGATAAAGTTTGTGTACTTTCGAGACAAGCTTGGTATGGTGGAGAATCAAGCCCTAGCTAAGGAGTCTCAGTATCAGTGATCCTCTTTAATGCATTTCTCTTTGAGAGAGATTTGAGGTGCAAGCCCTTGTTAATGCATTTCTCTTTGAGATTTGAGGTGAAAGCCCTTGTTTTTCCACCCTCTGGGAGAGCCATGGTGGATGTCATGTGTGTGACTCCATGACAGCATCACGTGAGAGAGTCCGTGATGATTTTATTGTACTTGTGTTTCACCCTCTGGGAGAGCCATGGTGAACGTCACGATGAGGTGACAACATCACGTTAAGTGATGAACACTTGTACATACCATACATGGGTGTAGCCATGATGGTTGATATCACGATGAGGTGATATCTTTCCTTTCCACATATGGGTATAGCCATTGTGGTAGACATCACGATGAGGTGATATGTCTTATGTAGCTGGAAGTATTCTCCCTAGCTGAGAGGGAGTGTTGATGTTCATAGCAGCGTCAGTTGTATCCTTCCAGCGATCTCCTTTCATGATGATAAATTAAATAATAGCCTAGGGCTATTTAATTTATAGAGACATCGATTTGATGAAGTGGCACAATCCATGTTAATTATATTTAATTATTGAAGAGGCACGATTTAATGAAGAGATGCATTTTTAATGAGGCCGACCTCATGCTTCTTGGACACAATTTTTGAAAAGGCACATTCCTTCTTAATGGATGCGATTTGAAGGGACACATTATTCTATGTTGGGCCAACTTATTGCTTTGAAGAGTTGTGTCCTCCTTTTCATTATGTATATATATTCAATGGAGTTTCATTGTTGATCATTCATCATAAAGTCGTCAATCATAGTGTGAATTCTGTAGGAGTGCAGATCGAGTTTTGATATAAGGCTGAGATTATCATTATCAGATTGCTTCATCTTGTTGTTGTATTTGCATCTGATTGTGGTACTTGTTATTGGCCTCATATCGGCCTTTAGCCTCTATTGTAAAGGATACTCTCATTTGTGATTCAATATATAAGTGATATATTGTTGTTGGGTTTTTCTCCCTCAAGTGGAGGGTTTTCCCAGGGTATCTGCTATGTTATTGTGTTGAATTTTGAATTAATTTTTTGTGCTCTAATCTGATCATAAAACTAACACATGGCTGAGGAAATTAGACTCCATTATACTGAATACATGACCCTACCGCCTGAGATCAGGGAGATGTTGTCTTTAGAGCAGTTCCTGAATCAGAAGAGACATAGAGTTGGTGGTATAGTTAGGACAGAGCATAGAGCTCCACAAGGTTCACAAGATTTGCAGCAGGCTGTGAGCAAGGTTACCTTGCCACATTTTGACGGCAATGACATGCACTGCGAGATCTTGGGTCCAGAAATTGGACAATTATCTTTCTTTGAGACCTATGCCAAAGGAGGATGCAATTAAATTCGCCACACTACACCTAGATGGTCTAGCGCATGAGTGGTGGTATCACGGTTTGGTGACACTTCGTCACAATCTTATTACCACCTATGATGAATTTAGTAATAAACTCATTAATCGCTTTGATCGTAAGGATCCAGAGATGTATTTTAGGGAGCTAGCTCAGCTCAAGCAGGTTGGCACTTTGGAGTCCTATATTGCAGAGTTTCAAAGATTGTCTATGATGGTTCCCACTATCACAGAGAGGAGACTGGTGATTCTATTCAGTGAGGGACTTTTAGAGCCTTTGCGTGGATGGATCAAGGCATTTGACCCACCCACTCTTCAAGAAGCCATGAGGAAGGCACGAAGCATGGAGCTTGTTGCCCCAAAAAGCAAGTTTCCACAAAAAACTCTCTTCTAGCAAGGATAACAGGTTTCGTCCAAGAATATCGGATCAGCAAAAGCAATCAGTACTTAAACCTAATGATGAAACCATTAATGACTTAAGGAGAAAGAAATTATGCTTCAAATGTAAGGGAGCTTGGGAAAAAAGACAAAGTCCTTTGAAGGGAAAGGCAAATAAAATGGAGTGGTATTATGTTGATGAATCTAATTCAGAAAATTCAGATCAGCAATCTGATCCAGATGGTTGTGAGGCTGAAAAAGCATCAAAAGAGTCTGAAAAGGAGGTTCAAGATAAGGCTCTAGCAGCACAACTCTATAGCATATAGGGAGAGGGCTCTTTTAGGATTAGGGGAGTCTTGGGAGGTCAACGTGTGATCACCTTGCTTGACATTGGTGCTACTCACAATTTTATTGATGAGGGATTGGTTGCTAGACATGGACTCCAAACAAAAGAATTTGATGGGTTCAAAGTGAGAGTAGCTGATGGTTTCAATCTCACGTGTAACAAGACGATTTCCAATCTCACCTTGTGGTTGAATGATTATGATTTCCATGCTGATTACTATGTTGTTGGTATGGGTGAGATGGACACTGTTTTAGGCATGAAGTGGCTTCATGCCATTGAAGAGTTTACCCTCAACTTGCACAAAATAGAGATGAAGTTTGAGATAAATGGCAGGAAACATGTGCTGAGGGGAATACCAAATGGGAGTCTTCAGGTAATTTCTTTTAGGAGGATGGAGAGATTGATCAGACATGATCAAGTGGAGTAGGCTATAGAGTGTTATTTGATGCCTACTCAGTTAGAGCAGCAAAGGCCTATTTATCCCCCAAACATACAAGCATTGATGACTAAACACAAAAAGGTGTTTAGTGATATACCACCTAGGAGACCTCCAAACAGAGGCATAAAGCACATCATAGAGTTGACGGTGCAAAACCCGTCATGATCACTCCCTATAGGCATCCTAAGAGATTAAAGGATGAGATAGAGAAGACAATCCAAGAGCTACTTGACATGGGCCATATTCAGCCAAGCAAAAGTCCTTCTGCATTTTTTGTGGTTTTGGTTAAGAAAAAAGATGGGACGCTTCGTATGTGTATTGATTACCGTGCTTTGAACAAGAGAACCATCAAAAATTGATATCCAATTCCATGCATTGATGAGCTTATAGATGAGTTGCATGGAGCATGTTTCTTCTACAAGATAGACTTGAGATCCGATTATCATCAGATTTGGGTTAGGGAGCAAGATGTGGAGAAGACAGCTTTCCAGTGTCATTGTGGACACTACAAGTTCTTGGTTATGCCTTTTGGCTTAACCAATGCTCCTGCTACTTTTCCGTTTTGTATGAACAGGGTATTCCAACAACAGTTGAGGAGGTTTGTCCTCGTGTTCTTTGATGATATCTCGGTTTTCAGCGGGACTTGGGATGAGCACCTTGCACACTTTGGCACAATGTTAGACATTTTGGAGAGGGATTCCTTGTATGCCAAGGAGTCCAAGTGTGCCCTTGGTTTGACAGAGCTATTGTATTTGGGGCACATTATTGGTGCTAGGGGTGTTCATGTTGATCCGAATAAAATCCAAGCTATTGTTGATTGGCCACCTCCCAAGAATCTCACCCAACTGAGGGGATTTATGGGGCTTTGTGGTTTTTACAGACGCTTCACCAAAGGTTTCTCACAATAGGCAGCACCTTTATTGACTTGACGAAGAAAGGAGCCTTTGTTTGGACTGATCAGGCACAGCAGTATTTCGAGAAGTTCAAAAAGTTAATGAGTTCATGCCCGATTCTTGCTATACCAAACTTCTCTAGGCACTTTGAGCTTGAATGTGATGCTTCGGGCAAGGGCATTGGTGTTGTGTTGATGCAAGATAAGCATCCCATATGTTTCAAGAGCAAAAACTTAAGGGGTGCAGAGAAGAGTTATAGCATCTATGATAAGGCAATGTTAGCCATAATGCACGCTTTGGCTAAGTTTAGGCAGTATCTTGTGGGCAACAAATTTGTAGTTAAAACAGATCATAATAGCCTAAAACATTTCCTTAATCAACATGATTTTAATGACCGGCAGCAGAAATGGGTTAGTCAGTTGCTGATGCATTATCTCGGAGACCACACTTGTGTTCCATTGGGTAGATTTTAGCTGATTGGAGGGAGTGGATTACAACTGAGTATGTTAAGGATGAGTGGGCTTCAAAGATCATTGATGGTACGGGGCATGATGAGAGATACTCCGTTGTAAATGACCTTATCATTTACAAGGTAAGGATATATTTAGTACTAGGATCAGCAATGAAGAAGAGGATTCTAAGAGATTTTCATGATGTTCCCATGGCTGGTCACCCTGAATATTTCAAAACCTATAGGCAAATACGGGAACGCTTTGAAGAGCACATAGGAAATACTGAGACGGGGGGGTGAATCAGTATTTCAGAACTTTTAAAAACTTTAAACCAGATTTAACATGTAAATCAAAAATCAGAATATTAAGAGCATCAACAAACACCATTAACGAGATAAACACTAGGATTACGTGGAAAACCCTTTCAGGTAAAAAACCACGGCAAAATATTGCTTTTATTTATCACCAAACCTGATTACATATAGTGAGCACCAACTCTCCTTCGAAGCACCAACTCTAGTGGCTAAAGCACCAACTCCCGACTATATTTAGTGAGCACCAACTCACCAAGAGCACCAACTCTCCTTTGAAGACCGACTCTGAAAACACTGAAGCACCAACTCCAGACTTCGAATACAAATCTGCAAAACACTGATTCAAGCAATGCCTTCACATGAACTGTGAGGCTCTTATCCACGAACACGCTGTCCAAAATTAGAAACTTTTCAAACAAAGGATATTCAACACTTCAAAACAAAACACATTTATTAGACCACAATACACATATCTAATGAAGCCTGTTATATTTGATTGATTTCAATCTATTCTCTAACACCCTCCAGATCCACACAAAAATCCAATAGCTCCTTTTTAACACATCCTCACACAATAGCAACAAATTCTTTATATAGAAATAACTCCATACACAAACTTATCATCAAGCATATTACCTCTCTCAACGCACTTTACACACACCAAAAGGTCAAGGTTCTACATAGAATCATCTTCAGTTTGCACAGCAAGACAACCCTTTTTGGTATCACCACAGCCTCATAAGGAAGGCAAAGGCAACATACAGAATAGGCACGTTCTCTATTTCTATAATCTCCCTTTCTTTAAAAAGAAAAAAAAAAACTCACTTAGATATAAATCTTTATGCAAACAGTGGAAGTTTAGTATATGCAGCAGTAGTTATCTTCATCGATAATCGGCCTTTCAGTATGTGAAACTTCAGATATTCAAGAGTAGCCTACAGAGACTCACTTCTTCCATACAACTAGACTGTTGATAAGGCTAGGGCTAAAAGATAACTACATTTGAAACAACTTCTTACAACTTTATTACCCAGCAACAAACTCCACAATTTCTAAGCTATACCACGGTCCTTATTCATTAGTCTTCTGCTCATAAATGACTCCACTATCAAGCTCATTCTCACATACACATCTTATCCAATTCAATCAGCATTATCTCTCAAAAAGAAAAAGAAACAAGCCATCACACTACATCAATGAATTCCATTCAACGCACCATATTCTGAATTAAGAAGAGGTAGCCAATACACTTCGCACACATCACAGAAAATGTCTTTTTCAAATAAAAACACAGGAAGAAGATAATAAAGAGAGCACTCGGTTAGAAACCCTAGTTTCCCCCTGACACTGCTCCTGACCGATTTTTAGGTTTTTCTGAAGGTTTTTGGTTTTTTTTGCAAATTTTGTGTTTTTGATGCAATAAATGAAAGGTACGATTTTGACAATAAATTGAAATAAATTCAATAAAAATAAAATAGCTCTGGAAATGAGAGAATATCGATGCCAGTATCTTTATTCAAACTTCTCTACTGATTACAATGATATCCAGAAACATGCAATGAATAAAATAAAGAATTTTCAATATTTTTAGAACCTGGTATTTGCTGCTACAGAAGTACAGAAATGTACGACTGCAATAAATGAAGTCCTTTCCCTTCTGTTTGATGATGGCAGATGACTCCAGATACAGGGGCGCCACTCTGGAGAAATTATCAAGCCAAGGAGAGAGGCGTTTCTCTTTGCAAGAAAAAGGACGGCTCAACACAGCTGGTACGGCCTGATGTCAGCAGCTTTAATGATAGGTACGGCCTCCTCAAATTAATGCTTAAGTCTTTGAATATGGTGCGCCCAAGGCAATAGATGATATCTGAATGCAAACAACTGAAAAGAACTGAAGATATGAATTTCTCTGAAGCTCTGTAGTTTCCTCTGGATGAGAAAACCTCTGCTGGCAATAAATCAAGTGGTATTCCACACCCTCTGAATTGCTTTTCGATGGAGATGGCTCGTTCCCCAAGGAATTCGAACGCGAAACCCTATAGTCTCTTGCTCAGACAAAACTTGACCAGTTTCAATATCAATAATCTCATAATGGCTCAAAACCCAAGGCAAAATCCTCTTAAGGCTGAAAAGTGCGATTTCCTCAAGAATAGGGTTTTGATAAAATATTCACATTTTAATATTTTAATATTTCAATAGTCCTTAGCTGAATATTTTAATATAAATCAAATGTCAAACTGGCCCCCTTTAATGATGGCGCACCCCTCAAGGCAATCACTTAAGTTATAATTTTAAATTATAACTTTATATTATAAACATTAAATAATTAATATTTAATCAATATAATTAAATATTAATATCTTCCTCGTAAATCA
>VDFB02164047.1:0-13395 GCA_007258455.2 Sequoia sempervirens
GGGACGAGTGGCTCAAAAGGAAGGTGTACAGCTCCATGAACTGTACCATGCATAAAAGTCGTCTGTGCTTGCTGTTAAAAATGGTTGTGTTACATAATATAATGGTAAGGTTGTGATCACTTTAGTTACCACCCAATTGTTTATTAACCCTGAAATCAAAGAAACAACATAGCTATAGGCTTGGTTTGTGCAAGATGGGAATGGTCTTCTCACATCCACAACAAACCTTCTAGATGCACCCCCACTTCTTGAATGGAAGACCATTTCCAATGTCCTAGAGGAGTCTTTGGATATAACAAGATGCCTCCAGTGCATTGTAAAAGCAACAATAGTATTTATCAAATCAAATTCATTATGTTATCTAACTTGCCCCATTAAGATTGAAGAGAAACAATGTAAGAAAAGAGCTCTACAAAGTGATGATGGAAAATGGTATTGTTCAAAGTGTGAAGTTACCTTTGATGATTGTGATTATCGATATGTTCTTCAAATTAAACTTCAAGATCACACAAGCACTCTGTGGGAAATTTCTTTTGAAGAAGAAGCAACTAAACTCATTGGCATGCTTGCAAAGGAACTATACATGATGTAGTTCAAGCAAGATGCTAAAGAAAATAGTGAAGAGGTCATTCACAATTTACTATGCAAACAATTTCTCTTCACCCTGACAAGTAGATATGAAACCTACAATAATGAATCACAAGTGAAATCAACAGTCGTAGAAGTTGGGACACTTGATTTTGCAAATGAAAGCAATCTTTTGTTAAATCAAATTGTTGACATGTGCAATGTTTATGAAAAGTAGACTACATAAGGTTGTAATTATCCACTCTTGTCTGTTTTCCCCTACCTACTTGTGTTCTTTTTTGTCCCAATCGCTATACAATTGAGAATTTTCCTTGTACAGGGTTTCAGGATCCATTCAAAACTTGTTTTATAAGTTTATTGTAAATACAAAGTAGAGTGCACATGTGCACTTCAACATATTTCTTTCATATGTACACATGTTTTCATTTTTTATCATATTCATCTAACATATAAGTCAAGCAAAATGGATTTTGTAATTTTCACATTTTAGTGGTGTTGCAATATACACATTTGCTTCATTTATATTTATTTTATCTCTCATTTATATTCCAGATAATGGACTCCACTATGGAAGAATTAGAAAGCCAAACATCCAAGACTAAAACCAAAGCCCTAGAATCTCGTAAAAGAAGTCGCTTGTATTATGCTCATCATAGAGAAGAAATAAGTGTTCGTCGTAGCATGCAGCGAACCCACCGCTTACTAGAAACACCAAATCAACCAATACCTAACCACACACAAAAATCTACAAATACATACATATTCCCACTGGATCAATTAGTTCAAATATAGAACATCGAAACAAAAAACAAAATGAAACACAAATTCCTCAAAACATGAGTTCAAATAACAAGGGAATGAGGTGGTCTGCTAACTTTATGGAGGCATCTAAAAAATTCTGCCAAAGAATAGATGCATTGTCAAACCTACACACATGTTTTATATGTAGGGAACGGTATCCTGGTATGCATCTTTGTTCATCAAACAACAATCATACATGTAGAAGATGTGGCTCAGAGAAAGGCATACATCGATTCTCTTCGAGTAATAATATGGACCCAGGTGAACAACCACATGTTTTGCGCATTCTCACTCAGGTTGAAGAGATGTTAATTGCACGTGTCAATCCAATATTGCAAGTTACTCATGCTCATGGTGGACAATACAAATATAGTGGCCACACAATTAGCTTCCCTCAAGATATCACAACAATAACAAAGTCTTTGCCACATAAAATCAAAGACTTGGACTTATTAATTGTTCGAAGAACTCATACACATGGGAGGCATTACGATTGCTATGTTAGTAGAAGTCGCGTTCACAATGCATTGGCCTACAAAATACACTACGACCCATACTACCAAGATGTTGAAATCAATGCTGATGCATTGTCCCTACTCCCTGATTGTACTACAGACATTTCAGAAATGCTTCATACAATTCAAAGCGACAATGAAGAACCCATAACAAAAGACAATGAAGCTGCTAATAGTGAAGATGATGTAGAAAGTGGAACGGAATATTCAACATCATTTATGGTAAGCCTACCAAATAAACGTCGTGAGTTACAAATCATTAAGGAATCTTTACAGATAGAAAATGAGAATGATACCATCGTTAATTGGCCTGAGATAAGCTCAAATCCCATAAATGAGTACACTACCGAGGGGCTTTTTGACATGGCATTTCCCACACTTTTTCCAAATGGAAATGCACTACCTATGCAACCTCGAGCCAGGGAAGTGCAACTACATGAGTATGCCTTGCATCTTATGCGATATCATGATAATAGATTTGGGCAACATCCACGCTTTAGATACTTCCTACTAAATCTTATGATGAGGCATCGTAGCCAAGCAACTGCTTCAATATTCATCAAAAGAAAAGTCGAAGACAATATTCCTACAACTATTGAACATCTTCGTGCCCACCTACAGAACCTCCCGGATAAACAATTGGCTGAAGAATTGATGCATTTTGGCTCGGCCTTGCGTGGGACACTGGCTTATTGGAACAAGTGTCGTGTAGATCTAACAAACATGATCAACCAAATAGGTTCCCCGACTTTGTTCTTCACACTAAGTGTAGTAGACACTAAGTGGCCTACATTGCATAAGCTTTTCCCAACTGACAATAGTTCCACTATTTCCTCCAACAAGCATTGTATAGACAATGTGATTAGAAACCCCCACACCACATCCCTTTATCTACATCACCGCTTCACAATCTTTCGTGAAGAGGTCATTGAGAAACTCTTGCATGCAACAAATTATTGGTATAGGTATGAATGGCAACATCGAGGCTCTGCACATGTGCATGGGTTCCTTTGGCTAGAAAATGCACCAAACATGGATACCCTCAACTGGGGAGATAGTTTGCAAGTGGCTAAAGCAAAATAATTCTTTGATAACTATGTCACTGCTTGGAACCCCTGCTCTAAATCTGAAATGAGTAATATCATACATAGAACCCCAATGGATGATCCATGCTTGTTAAACACATCTGAGATATTCTCTATCAATCCATCCATCGATTATGAAGAGTTAGTTAATCGTGTGCAAAGGCACACTAAATGCACAGAGCACACATGCCTGCGCAAAAAAGGGCATCATGTAGAATGCAGATACAAAGCTCCATGGAAAGAATGCAAGGAATCCACTTTATCATATGATGGATCTGGAAACAAATCTTATGAACCATCGAGAAATGATGACAAGCTAAACATTCATAATGCAGATATGCTCTCTATATGGAGAGCTAATATAGATTGCCAACCCATCATCTCACGCCTTTTTGTACTCAAATATATTGCCAAGTATGCATCTAAAGCTGAAAGAAGATCAGAAAGTTGTGTTGCTATGTTGGAAAGAATAGCTTCAAATGAAAGATTGGAAGATCAAGCATTGAAAGCATATCAAAAGTTCATGGCCGAGATTGTTGCTGAACGAGATATTGGAGCCCAAGAAACGTGCCATATGCTACAAAAATTACCCCTTGTTGTTTGCAATCACAATTTTGTGTCATTGAATGTAGGCCAGAAAGTATTCCACCGCCTAAAAAAAACAAGCGATGGTGGCCAGATATTGTCTAACTATATACAATCCTACATGAACCGGCCATGTCACATAGAAAATGTATCACTAATTGAATCAACCAGATCCTTCACATTTGTCGCTTCTCGAAAAGGATGCAAATGGCTGAATAGAAAAGAACAAGCAATTGTGCAGGTGTTTCCGCGTTTCCATATCATTCCAAAAGAAGACTCTGAAAACTTTGAAACCTTCTGTTGGAGTGAGTTGCTTTTGTATAAACCTTTCCAAAAAATAAATGAAGATATAGGCCTTACCAAAGAAGAAATCATCAACAATTGGAAGCAAATGAATACACAAAAATACAATCCATGGCATGTTAATCGCACTGAACATACTGAAAATGTTCTTGAAGACAAAAATTCTTCTGAAGATGATATGGATCAACAAGAAAATGTAGAAATGAATGAATGGGAGTTATTATCTCAATTGGGCCTCACTAATAATCTAAACTTGAATGAACTTGATATGCTAGGTCGACGTGATTTTGATAACAATCACAATTGGGAAAATCATAATGTCCCTACAAATCTACATGATGTTGTTGTTCAATTTCTGCACACAAACAAGATGTCTCAACAAGATTTGCATTCCCCTTCAAATATGAACCACCACAACTATACATTATCACCCCAACAACAACTAGCACTGACTATAATAACAAACCACTCAATGGAGAAATGCTCTAACCAACCGTTACATATGGTCATACAAGGAACTGCTGGCACTAGCAAATCCTATCTAATTCATTGCATAAGAAATGCACTGCAAACTTCCATACCAACAAGAGTAAACCCCCTCCTTGTTCTTGCTCCAACAGGAATTGCAACATTTAATATACATGCCTCAACTATACATGTAGCCCTCAAGATTCCAATTAGAGAAATGAAACCATTACAAGGACAAGCATTGACAACATTCCAGGAAGACATGAAGAATATACAATACATTCTCATTGATGAGATGAGCTTCATTGGGCCAAAAATTCTATTGAAAATTGATAGTAGGTTACATGAAGCATTCCCCCATCAACAACAAACTTGCTTTGGTGGCATGTCTATAATTCTTGTAGGAGACCTTGCACAACTCCCCCCTGTTATGGATAAACCTATCTATGCATCACACACAACTGCAAGAAACCTATGGCACAAATTTAATACAGTTGTTACATTACAAACAATGTTTAGACAAGAAGGTGATGATCCAATTCAAATACAATTTCGTAAAACATTACAAAACATTCGCAATGCAAAATCGACAAAACAAGATTGGGACTTATTGATGACTCGCACCAACAAGCAACTAACAAATACTGAACAAGAAGATTTTGACCAATCAATACACTTATTTGCTACAAATGAGCTAGTAACATTGCACAACAAAAAAATGTTGAAACTACTAAATGTGCTTGTTGCACTAAGTCATGCAGAAAATACACAATCTAAACTAGTTGTCGATCATAGTGACAAGCAACTTCCCCAAGAGGTATTACTAAGAAAGTGTCAACGTGTCATGCTGACAACAAACCTATGGATCCAAGCTGGACTAGTAAATGGATCGCTTGGTCAAGTCAAAGATATTGTATATCTTGCTGGATCAAAACCACCTGCATTGCCTGCATATGTTACAGTCACATTCGATAACTACACTGGTCCACTGTGGGATGAAACAGACCCAAAAACTATACCAATACATCCAGTAACACGTGGCAATCGTAGACAAATATCGCTAACCATGGCATGGGCTATCACTATACACAAATCACAAGGCCTTACACTAAATAAAGCCACAATCAATATTGGTACAACTGAAAGACAAGGCCTTACATTTACAACAATCTCCAGAGTTAAAGCCATAAGTGGCCTTTGCATAGAGCCTGCATTCTCTTTTGATCGCTACTCCAAAATGAAAAAAAACCCATACAACATTATCAGGAAGAAAGAAGAATCTCGCTTGCACTTGCTCTCACAACAACATTCTTAGGTATGTACAATTAATTACACACTCTCTCAAAGTTATACATTTTTTATTATCCCCTCTTTGAATAGAGTATCAAAACTAAAACTAATCAACTACACAATTTTGGCTTTTGCAGGTGGTCAGTCACTATTGTCTGTCACTTCTAAGACATTGCATGTCTTAAAAAAAGACATAGGGTGATCCCATAATAGTGGTTTAATTTGTGCAAAATTTGGACATTGAAATTATTATTTTTAACTAAAATCTTCACATTAGGAGGGCACCTATAAGCGGCTAAGCGTGAGGAATTTGAAGATGGTGCAAACTAGAGTCTCATCAAATTTTAATGCGTAAATTCTAAAAATATTTTTTCAAAATTTTTGGAATCAAATTCACTTTTCCATCTCCCAAAATTTGTTTTCAAAAACAACAACATTTTAAAAGTGGCGCTGCTGTATAATGCATAACTTTTTCCATTGGGGATAAAATTCTAATTATTTCAAATTTAGATTTGTAACTCTGATATCTAGTGCTTCCACTTGGTTGAATAGTTTTTTATTGAATATTTTTTCCTTAATCAAGTTTCAAAAAGTCAAACAAATTACAATTCGGACACAATAATCGTAGTATAGCAGCGTAGCTTTTTGTATATGTCAAAATTTTATTTTATTTTTTTTGTTGGATCAAGGACTTCCAATATCTAGTGCACTCATATTTTCAATTTTTTTGATAATCTTCTATTTTCAACATGTGAAGAACAAAGAATTCATTTTCAATGAAAAACCTATGTTTAATAAAACTTAAAAACAAATACATAACAAAACAAAACATATTAAAATTATATTCATTGGATAGCTTGTTCTCAGGGAATACCATAATCATTTGAAATAAATTTTAAATGAATTCATTTGATCCCCCAAAGCTAAATCAAAAGTGATTTTTTATCAGCATTTTGATAGGTGTAAATGAGATGCATTTATAGGTATGGTTTAAAACTAGCGAGGTTCTATCCAAGGGGTTTTGATCTAAGGTGATTTGATCAAACCCTCTTCAGTTGGAATCCTTAAAATGGAACTTTTTAAGGCTTAAATCATTATATTTTCTAAAAATATATGATTGAGCGAAAATCATTCCTCTTTGAATTGTAAACCACTATTATGGCAACACCCCCCCATATTGATGCTCTTATGTAAATTTGACTTGTGCAAACTTGCAATAAATTGTTCAAAGGGATTATGTTCTTTATAGAGACCAAACCCAACAAAATATTGTACCTTCTTGTACTGTACAGTGCATATCCCTATATAGATATATTTTACTCTTACCACCTGTGTATTAAAATAATTCATTGATGCTTCTTCTTCATTTTCCTATCGGCGTCTCCCTTGAACCCCCATTGGGTGCAAGTGCTAGTAAATAATACTACCAAACTGTTCCTTAATTAGTTGAGCCTAGCAGCCAAAAAGGGTGACGACATGTCTATCAACCATATAATATTATTGGGCCTCTTTAGATACTAGCGTTTGGACTGACGTCTTCCTCTCTTTATTTTGTCGATGCCTAAGCTGCTCCTGCCTTCTTGCAATTCACATCCTGTCTTTGTGATAGAATTTGATGTGTACCTTTTATTGAGTTCTTGGATTCTAATAAGGTTGGCATCCTCCTCAGTTAACTAATGCAATTGAATACTAGTATGGAGACGACTCCAAAAAGGTAGGCTGTGTTTGTCTTTCCTAAAAGCTCTCTGCATTTTCTTGTCTTCATTGGTATTTTGTCTTATTCAATGTCTAAAGGATCAAAGCCCCTCAGATATTCAAATAGAATGCACTTTCTCATATTTTCTTTTTAAATCGAACCCAGCTAAGCTTTCAATACCGAACTCCTAAAAGCACATGAACCTATAAAGGAATCATACTAGCTGAGTAGACACAAATATTTGATTTCCAGCAATGACCCCAAAGTCTATCACTAAGTCTCCTTCATAGATCATTCCAACATGATAAATAATTTCTCCTTAAAGAAATGTATTCGTAAAATCGATTCTCTTATTTCCCAAATTTGGCCAAAGGTCACTAAATTTGGCTCAAATGAAGAAGTCTGAAAATATCTCCTCCTCTCAAGAATGTTGATCACAACAATACATCAGCTACTATACCAAGAGAACTAACCTTTGCAACAATAAACCAGATATTGCAAATGAAAATAATGTGATATTAAACCAACTATCACATTGAATCAACTAGGACAATAATATATCAGCTATTGCACCTGATAAAACTCTTCAATTAAGCACCTGTAGAAACCCTGGATGGATTCCTCCACAACTCCAACTAGGATTGATCTTTCACAACCAAACCTAATACTCTAAGGTCTTGAAACTATTGAGCAATGCAAGCCTCAACTTATACCACATAGGTATGAGAAATAGAAATAATCCAAGACATGATCATAATGGCTTGTAATCAACTCCTTATAAAGAATTCTTATTCACTTCCAAGAAGCTTCTAAAATTAATATTATTTTATTCCCTTAAGCGACTTTATGCTATAATATTTATTTTAAGTCACTTTATTAAATTAATTAAATATAAAGTCATCTTTTAATTTCACTTTATTGAAATAACTATAAATAATTAATTTAATATCTCCACTTTATTTTATTAAAATAATCAATTAAGCTATCCTTTTGATATATTATTAATTTGGTCAACTTAATTAATTAAATTAATTAAATCATCATACCTCCAATTTGGAGACATGACAAGGTTCCTCTATCTTTACTCTCTACCTTTCTATTATTAGTTTGTCTTAGTCAACTCTATGTTTGTTTAAATTCATCTTAGTTTATTGTAGTTGCATAGTTGACCTAGTTTACATTTATAATGTCACTTCATTATCCATACAACCCACACATAAAAAGGTCCAAAAACCTAATCAACCATTCTGATGCATCCTTGAAGATAGTATTCAAGTGGTCTTTTATGATCATTTTTGTGTCCCTAAATGTCACATGGTGAAAAAGTGTGATTTGAGCCCTAGATCCTTTTTCCCGCCATTGAATTGAATTTTTTTGCATCAGTATGTTTCACTTATTCTAAATACCAAAAAAAATGGCTACAATTTTATTTTTTATACAGCGAAATCCTTGTGACCATATGTCACATGGATAAGGAATTTAGGAAGGAAGGCATAATAGATTATTAATCAAGGGGAAAAATTTAACTATTTTTAGCCTATGTACTTTGGACATATTCTCAAAAATTATGTCTTACACAAATGAACTACTTAGTAATTGTTCCATGACAACTACTACATGAATACATTATAAAAAGAGTTGAAACATACTCTAAAACCTATGTAAAATCTATATTCTTATAAAAAAATGTCTAGTTTTATGTAAGAGTATTAGTTGATACTAAAGAATTATTTTTTTGGTTGTATAATTAAAGCTATGGGAAAGAATAAGATGATGAAAATTTAAAATAAATATTGAAAGGAATTTTCTAATTGGTAATGATGTTCTAAGAAAAAGAGTTGATTCATGAAGGAAATAATCTATGAAGGCTAAACATTAAAGAAAGATATAAATTACTCAAATAATAGACATAAAATAGTTTTATAAAGAAAATGTACTACGTGGATATAGAAAGGGGACTTTAGTAAGTTGAATGGGACATGATAAAATGAGGCTTATTCAAACTATATTTTCTTAAAATATATTAAAAAAACTATTAGATAAGTAAGTTGACATATAGGTACATATGTCATCTAATAAGAGGATATTTTTAGGCCTATTTCAAGGTGAACTATAAAATACCCTTTTTAATGCAAGTTCCATATAATGCACATACATGAATAGGTTTTCTTAGGACTTGTATGGCACCTATCTCTTAAAGACTCTACATTGAGATTACTTTAATCAAATACCACATATTTCATGAGAAAAAATGACTTTAATGTTTCATGAGAAAGGGGATGGACCATATGGGTATGTGTAGGATCATGATGAGCCAAAAAGTGGCAATATGATGGGTATGTGGCTGATGACTATTTTTTTACCTAAAATTGATGAAATGAAAAGGGTTTTTAAAGGAGATTCTCAATTTTCCACCAATATAAATTATGCTTTCTCCTTTGAATTTAATAAGTAATTATTATTCATTTTATATTCAAATTATGACTAAAGTCCTGATTGATAGGCTGATTGAAAAGCATCTATAGCTTTCAAACAATATCACATTTTTTTAATCCAAAACATGTGTCACATTCTATGCTTTGCATAATATAGGATTAAAAAAATAAAAATTAAATTTCATGAATTTTCAACTAAGTTAAGGTGGTCAGACATACGATTTTTTATATTTTTTAAAAATTTGTAATAAAAAATTCATAATTAATTATTTACTTAGAAAAATATTGCAAAAAATATGCATCACATCGGAGAATGAGTCCTATAATTATATCTAAAATATTATAAAAAAATATTATCATTTTATTGTGGTTAGGGTGGTCAGACATATGCCTACTTCTTATTTTTTCCTTGAAATTTAAGTACCACTACATTAAAATTTCAAATTTTCACTAAATAGAATTTAAAAAAAAAACCTATTAGTTTAAAAACTACATTTAATTTGCTACATAGTTTATTCTTACATATTTTTGAAATAATGTAGATAACTTATTCAAATTTTTACGTCAAATTTCCTAACTCTATTTTTTCTAAATTTTTTGCCACTTAAGGGCTTGTTTTTTTCATGATGATCCATCACATACCTATATATATATATATATTAAATGGAACTATTTGTATTCTATTGGATCATAAATCATGAGATCACATTTAAACTATCAAAAATTATGAAATCACATGTAAACATGTTCTTGTATAGGTCACTACCATGTGTAATTCCATATGACACTAATGACATGTTGGGTTTTATATTTGGTCATATCTCCTAATGTGCATTCTTCTCAAGTGAGGAATCTCTTTGAATCCCTTACATTAGTTTTATAGATCTTAAACTTGAGAAGTGATCCTATGAAACCAAGGGTGGGAACGGTTAACAATTTTTTTAGGTTACATATTCTTGATTATGAGCTAAATCAAGAAAAAAGAGTTATCATAGCCCCCAATATTGTAAGTAATATTTGATACTAATTTATGTAATTCTCAACATAACTAACATGTATTAAACTCACTAAAACTCAACCAACAATTTTTTCAATAAGGTATCACTATAACAACATAGTGGCATGCCAAATGGAAACTCTAAAAAACCTCATGCTCATGGAACCCTATCCATTCATACCTTAAAACTCATCCTACCACCCCTTCTACCTTCTAGCTCCCATGTTATTGAAATTAGTGAAGTGTATCATGGTGTGTCAATTATCAAAATCAATATTATAGTAGATTTGAAGTCACATCTAGAAGTTTTAGAGGGGAAATCGAAAGGGGATGTTATGTATTTTACTCTAGATATTTTTCCTCATGGAATTGAACTTTCTCATTTTTATGATGATTTCAAGATTATTATATGCCTACCTACTTGAAATCCTTCTCCTTTGTCTAATATCTCCTATGTGGTAACTATGCTTAAAATTTTATTAATGTTTTCCTCTTTATCCTACTTAGACTAAACAATTGTCTCACCCTTGCACCTTGACCACTCAAGTGGTGGTGCTTGGATATACTATGGTGGATAATGAGGTCTTCTTCATTAATAAGTGTTTGGTCTATAAATTTAAGTACATTTGTTCTTCTATTCTAGAATTGCATTGTTAACTTTTTTAGAACTAGACATCAATAAATGAGGATAGGATGAAGATTTATCCATGTGCTAGTGGGTTTTTCATTAATATTTGAATATTATAAGGATAGGGATGTCATGTTGGATGAAATAGTCCTATATGTGGAGTTAGCATTCTCTTTCAATTTTTCTTTTCCTACTTATTCTAACCCTTTGATTGGATATATCAACATTATATTGAAATTTGGGTTAAATACTGCCTTATCTACCCCTTTTGTTTTTCTACAAATTTACCTTTGAGGACATTAGAAATTATTTTGATCACTTTTTCAAGGTGGAATCAACTTCTTCAAACTACACTCACATCATATTCACTTCATCTTGGTGGACATTGACTTGTCAAAGACACTATCTCTTAATTTTTTATTACAAGTGAATGATCGACCTTGTTCTTAGTCTATTGATAATAAGAGATTTCCCTTTCAATGTAGACATAAGATTTTCTCAAGGAATCTAGATTCAAAATTTCCTCTTAATTCTAGCCACAAGCCCTCCTCATCTTCTTGGTGGTGGAATGCTCTCCCTTGCCACCTTCATGTGTTTTTAGTGAGTTCAATTTTTTTCTTGGGGGAGTCATATCATTTTGGATTATTGTCCCTCATTCCTATGGTAGTCCCTTCTGGGCCTAGTGGGGTTCCTATTTCTCCCTTAGATCTTATTGAGAAGTTTCTCTAATTCATAATATAGTTTCTCTACTACCATTTCCACCACTAATATTTTCCCCTCAATTTTAACATAGCATCTATATGTTACTATTATGGTTGATCATTGGTCAAAATATTTGGCTAGATCTTCCTCTACTCATGACACACCCCAAGCTAGGACCTCTATGGGGGATTGCCTTATTTTCCTAGGCCTAAGGACCTAGAAAATTATATTTCCTAGATAATTATTCAAAGGTGAAATAAAGCTCCTTCCAAGTTTATATCCCACTCATACACTAGGATTAAGACTGTGTGATTGGCTAGGGTAGGATTTGACACCATTTAGGTTAGGTCCTTTGGTGTTGTATTATATTTGACAACCTATTTTTAATTGTTTTATTGCTTTCCCATTTTTTATTCCTTGTTTTTTTTTACTATAGAAATATTTGGGCCCTTTCAAAAACCCAATTTTCCTTAATAATAAAATTAAGTGGCATGTGTATATAGATGTCACTACCATATGCAATGAAACCTAATACTAGTGTTGTATGTAATAACATGCTGGTTTGCACATCAAAAGAAGGAAAAACCATAAGGGGGATGAAAATTTAATATGTATCCCCATGGAATACATGTATAAGGAAATACTAATCAACACAAGGGTGATCCCACAAAACTAGTTTACAATTTCTGGGAGATTCTCATTTTTACTGAAATCACATTTTTTAGAAAATATAATGATTTAAGCCTTGAAAATTTCTATTTAAAACATTCCTATTGAAGAGGGTTTGATAAAAACTACCTTAGATCAAACCCCTTTGGATAAAACCCCACTAGTTTTAAACCATATCTATAACAGAGTCTCCTTTACACCTATAAAAATGTTGATAAAAAACCACTTTTGATTTACCTTTTGGGGGATCAAATGAATTCATTTAAAATTTATTTATTGTATGTAGTCCTTATTATAAGCTTCCCAAAAAGTATAATTTTAAATAAATTTAATTAATTATCTATATTTGCACATTTCTTGTAGATATAACAGCTTTTCACCAAAATCAAACTCTTTGTTTTTTGCCTACGTGGAAAAAAATAGAAGATTATCAAATTATTTTTTAAAAAAATATAAGTGCACTAGATATTGAATTTCTTGATTAAACTAAAAAAAATAAAAATGAATTTTGATACATACAAAAAATTTATACATTATATGGTTGCGCTATGTCTAAATTGTAATTGGTTTGAATTCAAAACTTTATTAAAGAAAAAATATTCAATAAAAACTTATCTAACCAAGTGGAAGCAC
>VDFB02164048.1:0-59519 GCA_007258455.2 Sequoia sempervirens
GGAGAGAGGGAGAGAGATAATATTTAAATATTTTATATATTAATAATATATATATATAAAAACTAAAATATAGAAATAATATTTAAATATTATACATAATAATATAATATATTATATATTATATAGTTTTGTAAGAGATTATCATAAATTGTATATTATATGATTATAAACTATATTGTATATTCTAAACTAGATATATTAAAATAAACTATAAACTATTTAAAAATCATATATAAACCAAATCATATATTCTAAACTAGATATATTAAAATAAACTATAAACTATAAATGAGATATACTGTATATTATAAATCATATATTATAAAGTCTATAACATTTTTTTAAATCATATATAAACCAAATCGGATATCCGATTCAAATCGAATATTCAATATTTCTAACACAAAATTTATTGCCTAGGGAATAGCCACAAGTTTTCTTTGGTATTTGGCCAGGACATGTTAATCCTAAGAAGTCAACACAAAAAAAGTGTTTAACAACTTACCTTGTTTTTCTAGACTTCGCCCATGTGGCTGACGACTTTTTTTTAGCCAAAATTGATGAAACGAAAAGGGTTTGTAGAGGAGATTCTCAGCTTTCCGCCAATATAAATTATGCTTTATTTTGAATTTAATAAATAATTATTATTCGTTTTCTATTAGAATTATGACTAAATTCCTTATTGATAGGTTGATTGTAAAACATCTATAACTTTCAAACAGTATCATATTTTTTGAATCTGAAACATGTGTCGCATTCTATGCTTCGCATAATATAGGATTAAAAAAAAATGAATTTCATGAAATTTTGACCAAGTTAAGGTGGTCAGACATACAATTTTTTATATGTTTTAAAAGTTGTAATAAAAAATTCATAATTAATTATTTACTTGGAAAAAAATTACATATTTAATTTTTTACATATTTTTGAAATAATATAGATAACTTATTCAATTTTTTACGTTAAGTTGCCTAACTCTGATTTTTCTGAATTTTCATTGGCACTTAAGGGCCTATTTTTTCCATGATGATCCTACACATACCCACTCTATATATATATATAATGTGTGTATGTATTTTAGAGACGATTTCTTTGTCTTTTATGTTTTTTAGGTCCTTGTTTATGCAATTTTTCACATACGTTATAGTACATTTATTTTTCCTTGTTATGCCCCTTTTAATTTAGGACATTCTTAATTGATCAAATCAATGTGTATCTCATTTGATAAATTTAGAATTTGTAAAGTACCATACAAATTTAATTAGATTTGCTAAGTTGTATTGTACGATGTGCCACTCTAACTCAAAACAACCAGAGAAAATGATACACAGGTCTACTTAGATAGAACTAAGCAATAGATTAAACAAAGAAATATGCATAAACAATCTATACTAAATAATGGTTGACAACCAAATTAAGTGGGGAAAATAAACAGAGGGACGAAATGGCGTAGAGTTGTTCTAGTATGAAGAATGTTACAATCTAGACAAGGCATGTGAACTATTTGATAGGGTTCCCCAATGAAATGTGGTCTCATGGGATGCACCAATCGCATGTTATCTGCAAAATTGATCTATGCAGAGGCTTCAGTAACTTTCAACAAATATAGTTAGTGGGTTAAAGACAAATTATTTATCCTAAACGCTTCAACTTACATGTATAACAGTAATGAGTAAACCTAATTAATCATCGTAACAAAAAGAATTAACATTGTGAAATACTAATATATCCTATCAAATTTAAATCATATTTAAATACTCTTGATCGGTAATGATTAATTTTTTTATTTTATTTTATTTTTTTTAAATTATAATTATAATTATTTTTAAATCCTCATAAATTTAGACACATTCTCTTGAATTTGATTATCATTTCTTCTCATACTTCTTGACTTTATTTTAAGGTCCCGCTGATTTATGTACATTATTTTAGTCTATACTCTGGTTTTCTCTTCTTCAGTTCATTATGATAAGATCCTCAAACTTGTATTTATGAAGTAAACTTTCACTTATCTTAAACATTGAATAATATTTGTACCCTATTTTGTCTATGTACATGTGTAACATTTGAGTTTGACTCTCTGTGTAGTGACCCTTAATTGAACCAAAAATATCTTCTCTCTTCATTTAATTTCTACTGCTAAATACACTTTTTATAATGAAGAATTCATAAATATAGTTCTGTTTTTCCTCCCTATTTCCTTCTCTACACCTTCCTCGCAACAACATACATGTTACAAATTCTAAAGCTGCAGACTTCAATAAAAATATTTACCTTAACAAGTGGAATGAACCAGTCTACCAAATCAGTTTCCTTCATTTGTGACCCAACTCGACATAATGAATCCACATCCTTATCCCTCACACACGTTTCCTCAACTGTACAAAGAGTTTCCAGAAGAGTTAGTAGAACATGTGCATAGTCCACCCTACCAACATAAGGAATGAACACTCGTAGTTCTTCAGCCATTGCAAGCAAAACATCATCATCATCATTGTTTACACTTAGAAAGGGGATTGAATAAAATTAAGCCGTAACTAAATGTCCTCATTTTTCAATTCATAAATAAGAATGGCAATTGCATAAAGTGGCTCATCAAGCATGGCCATTCTCTTGCCCTGATTTGACAAGGTGGAATAACAAGCACTAAAACTAAGATTAGAAATCTATACAACAGTTTTATTAGCTAGCATAAACTGATAAGAATAATTTATACATAAATTTCAAAAGATTATAAATTAATCTTCACCACAAAGAAGGAACAAATCGCGATCAAAGAACTTAGAAGCATAGTTTATTAGTAAGGTTCATTCATGATTTGAGCTTTCAGATAATAAATGTAATTTTGATTAAACTTCCAAAATCGATGTTCATCCAAACATACATCATTACTAATATACATCAGCATGATTACATGTCGTTAGAATATTTTACATCAAATTGAAATTTAATACAACCCATGGCCAATGCTAAATATAGCATCTTAGCCTTTGTCCTTATTACTTATATATCAAAGGGTATATAACATAACTTTACAAATATTTAATTATATATTTAGATTATTTTTACATTTTAGTTTATAATAATTATTTTGCCGCATTATGCCAATACTTACAATCTTGTGTTTCCAAAAGTCTTTATATTTTCAATCGGGCTATGTTTTTCTTTAGTATTACTATTAATTTTGTGGTTGTTTTGATATTGAGTTTCAAAGCAGGGGATTTGATGAGAGACAGAAGGATAATATCAAACTATCAAAAGCAATGCCTACAAACCCAAAGCTATCTTCAGTAGCCACTTTCTTGACATTGATGTTGATGAGAAATTAGTAATGGGGTTTATATGTTGTTTGTTTGGTACTGTTGAGATGAACGTTGACTGAATAATCTCATATATGTTTGGGCTGAGGGTCTCTTACAGCTTTGGAAAGTGAGAACCACTGACTAAAATTGGTAGTTGGAAGTAGTTACATCCAAGCAATCCATTACAAACTACAAAAATATATAACCGGATGCCTCTCTAATGACAGTAAAAGTGCTAAAGGCTAAAGGAGTTCAAGAAAATGCAAGAACTTAAGGCACTTAGAAAGAAATTGCTAAAATAGAGGGTGATAAGTCCATCTCATTATAACTTTAAATCCCTCTTGAAAAACATTATGTACGTTCATCTATGATAACTGATAACAATTATTTATAAGTGTGTTCAACTATTTATTTATAAGTGTGTTCAATTTTTTAATGTTAGATGTTCTCACCCTACTTAAATTCAATCTCAAATATTTTACTTTGTTTCTTATTGCTAAGCAACCTATTGTCACTCTACATATCAATATAATTTTCCACCAAATGTTGCTATTTAATTTATACACTAGGATTAAGGGGTTTACACTGATTAAGCAACAAGAAAATCTTTCAAATTACTTTATTTAAGTATTTGATTCATTTATGGACTCCATTGCACAAAATTTACTTTCAAAAGAACATTAACACACAATTCAATACAAAAAATCAACTATCAATACAACATTAACCTACACTTCAATGTAGTTCTTATGACTTATGTGATTTTGAAAAGAAAAAAACCGGACCTTCTCACTAATTGACCTTCCACAACTCTTTGGCATACCCATTGCACATGAAGGTGCCATTGCTAGTTAATAATTGTTGGAAGTGAAGTCCAACCATCACTTTCCTTTATTTTTCCTCTTCTCAAGCCTCTTCACTTGCTTAAAGAGTTGAAGATAATTCTTTTATTTTATTTTTTGGGGATGATGAGAATGTTGTGACGAAGTTTGTTGTTAATTAATAAAAAGAAAGTGACCTACTTTCCTTGGTGGATGTAGTCATTAATGGTGAACCACGTTAAATAATTGTGTCAATTTTTGTGTCTCTAATTCCGCAATCTAAGGGAGAGGGGCCTATAGTGGGTCACCCTATCTTCACGCTTCTTAAAGTCTTATGTGAAAATTTCAAATCACTCCCAAATTTGTACAACTTATTTGACAAGTCCACTACTTATAAAAATTGGTTTCAAGGCCATATCATCAAATATGATGAGCCACATCAGCATGCTTTTTGCCAAGGTATCCAAAAAAAGCCCCAAAAAAAGGTGAGACCGATAGTGGGTCGCTATGTCATGTATTATTGGTGTGCTGATGTGGTATCACATGATTTGTCAATTTGTATACCTTATGGATAAAAGTGTTTTGCAATTAAAGATTGAGTGTTTTCCAATTGAATATTAAGCCTACCCACTATAGGACCCACTTAGACCTACTTCTATACCCATTGAACCCTACTCACTATGGGCCCCTTTCCCTTATATTGTTGTTTTGTTAAGCCGAAGGCGTTCCCTTTATGAAATGAACTGGGCTAACTTAACAGCGTGCAAGAGGGGATTTTTCATCAGCAAAATGAAAATTTATTGCCACCAACAACAAATTTGTTGACCGTTTTGCAACGAGAATGCCGCGTCAAATCTTGTGGAATGTTCTTGCCGTGCGAACGCCGCGTCAAATCTTGTGGAACAGGAAATTCAATTCAGAGCCTATGAAATTAATTGGGTAACTTAACCGGCGTGCAGCGCTGAAGAGGGGATGCAAGACGATCAGAATGATCTGATCCGTTCATCATTTTTCATCAGCAAAATGAAAATTTAGTGCTGCCAACAACTAATTTGTTGACTGTTTTGCAATGAGAATGCCACGTCAAATCTTGTGGAATGTCCTTGCAATGAGAACGCCGCGTCAAATCTTGCGGAACAGGGAATGGAATTCAGAGCACTTGACAAATTAATGGACTGGAGGGGCTTCCAGCAATTGAAACCAAGCAAGTACATGTCGAAAGGCTTTGCTGATTCTGAGAATTGTGCACAGAGCCAACACTTCGCCTGAATAGGGCGATACAGGGATTAAAGAAATTCGACCTCCAGTTTGTGGAATGGCCAGAGAGAAATTGTTTGTCAGATACAAGCCTTGGCAGTCATTGCAATCCACTAGTGTTGAAAGCATCTCTGGTCTGTACAAGGTAGATGCTTTCAAACACAACGTTGTGGCCAAACGGGAAGACGGTGTTTAGCAGTTCCAGTTGTGACCATTGTTTGGAAGGCAGTCATGCAAGCCACAACATTTTTTCTCGTCTTCTACAGACTTTCAGGCTTCTCAAATGTATTTATGGACCTCTTTCCCCAATTCCATGTCATCTTTCACAGTCTTAACTTCCCCTGCAAGAAATTTAAATACACGTAACTGTGAGACCAGCTAAGCTTTCCATTTCTGGTATTTTGAAAGGGTTTATATGCACTAATTTTTCATTTTTTTTCATTTTTTTTTAATTTCAGTCAACAAATGCTTCTATTGATGTTGGATCAATATTGCATGGGCTACAAGGAGCCAATCACAGACCTCAAAGAGCCGCTATCTGCATACCATCAATTTCAAGTGAAGGGGGAAAAACATTAAATTAAATTTCAATCATTCAACTTTGCTCTTTAATTCTTATTATCAATTTTAAAAAAATTAAAGAGATTAGATAATGCAAATGGTTTCAGAAACAAGTGCAACATGGGAAATGCATTCCTGAACATGAAACATCCAAAGCCACCTAGAAACTGTAGAAGCCGTTTTACATACAGCATTGAGAGGCATTCAATTCCTATAAAATCTGCGAGGTCACTTACACCTGAATTCTATAATTAATTTACTCTTTTGGTTTCTACCTTTACTGATGGAACAGGCATTCCAGGTTCGAGTCGCACTGGAGGAGCATTTCAAGAAATCCAAGTTTTCCTGTGATACTAACAAGTACCTGCTACCCGTATTCTCCCGGCCGCTCTGTGATCCAAACTCAACACTGCTCTGCGGATTGCTCATTTCCAATCTCATGGCCAGATGTTTCTTAGAATGAGCACAAGGCCATAAGTCAACTTCTCTAAAGCCGTTTTCTGGGCTACTTTATTCTTGCTTAAATTTGCAACTTGTCCAATTCAATAAACATTATATGGAGGCAAGTTAGAAATGCAGAAATAGAGACTTGAAAGAAAATCGCCAAATATTAAAACTTCTCTCTAAAATTCAAGGAAATGAATCACAAAGTCAAATTATACATACAGATTCAAATAATTTAAACATATTCGTAATTCTTCTGAAAACAATTACAGTTCCTTAAAATGTATAAAAACCCTGCAAATAAAATTATTGCAGCGAGTTGCAGTCTTTAAGTCATCATAAAATTTAAAATTAAACTGCATGTTATGATTTAATGCTTTAATAAAATAATTTAATAGCAATCTTAGTTATACAGCCTTATACGTCTCCACTGTTTGGCGCGGATGATTTCTAATCCATTTAGAACAGGAAGGTATGCTCAACTCTCCTTCTCAAGGCCATACACCAGAAGATATGGCCAAGTCTCTGCACACAGTCATGGTACCATTCCTTGTACAAGGAAGTATCAATCCTATGATCCAATTGGCCCATCTGCTCTCCGCAAGGGAAATGCGGCCCCTAATTTCAACCAGGAAGGCGGGAAATAAGGGAGGAACCATAAAACCAGGGATGGATGACCGCTGAGATGGAATGAAAGAGGGAAGGCTTCATTAAGAAATTATGAAAATCAAAATATTCTTTATAGGCTTGCACTCTTATAGCCACCTGCTCCATTATGTGTCAAATTCACCAATGTTGGAGCCTTTGCACTCAGCGAGATTTGATCTTGATGGGCTCATTTAGAATCTTTCAACTTCACCTGCAGACCAAGGACCCATTGACACACTTGTACACTTTATTTATGCTAGGAGATAATTAATAATTATTATTAATTTACACAGACAAATTAAATTATGAAGTTATATTATATCCTTTCAAATAATTATTTATTAAATTAATAAATTTACCATTTAAAATAATTATTTATAAAATTAATAAATTTACTATTTATTATTATTTTTTAAAATAATGTTGTATTTTATATAATGTAAATTTATTTTAAAATAATATTATGATTATATTGATTATTCTATGTTATATTTAATATTAAAAATTATTAAATAAAAATATAATATATATTTTATATAATATAGATTAAATTATCTTCATTTTTTAAATAATACTTTATTTATATTTATTATTGTATATTATATTTATATTAGAAATTATTAATATAAATATAAAACACTATATAATTAATATATAATATTTATTTTGTATAATACAAATTAAATTATATCTTATTATTATATATAAATAGCATTACTATTATAAATTATATTTAATAAGTGGATGCATATTATTATTGATTATATATTATATTATAATAAGTGGATGCATAAGTGATTTGAATCTATCACTTCTTCATTGATATCTTTTTTGCACAACCAACATCATTTGCTAGATTGTCTTACAATTGACCTCATGTACCATACAAATGTATTTAAAAAAATAGATCATTTTTTTTTCAAATTAACGATCCACACCTCTTCGGCATACCCATTGCACACCAAGGTGCCATTGCTAGTTTGTATTTCTTTGTTGTTCTTGTTGCACGGTTATCTCAACAATAATGTACTTAAGATTTGTGTTGTCCATCATTATTTATTTTAATTGTTGTAGTGAGAAAACAAATTATTTTTAGAATTTATTTGAAAATGAATATCAATAGTAATAGTAAGCAATTTGGATTTTTTTCAAATTTTAAAAAATTTAGACTAATTGATTGATTTATAAAACACTTCACAAAATTTTGAATTTCTTGTCTTATTGTATTATGTAAGATTATTTGTAATAAATAATATTTTGAAATTAGTAATTGTTGGAAATATGAACAATAACCCAAATGAAGTTGTACACACTTCAAAGGATCAACCACGAAGAATACCATCCACGTGAATAAGATAGTGATGCACCATGAGCAAGAAGACAACTTGATCAAATGACGATCTATATTGAATTGATCTAGAATGATTTAAAAATGTACAAGAGCCTTGCTTATATAGGCAAGGAGAGAGAAGGATGGATAACCACCTTGGATGCAAACATTAAATGCCTAATGCATAATTTTAAATGCATGAGAGAAATATTAAATGCCTAGATAACTACATGCTAATTAATGAGATATGGTCTCATTAATACTAGTTTCTAGAATGCCACCTAGGTAACTAACTCATAAGTAAACTTATTAATGATGTGAATAGGTCCTCACTAATATCTAAGTAGGAAATAACCCCATTCACACCAACAATAATTTATTTTTGTTCCAAATTAAACAAAATAATTATGAAAGCAATTTGATCTCGTAAAAATGAATATGTTTAATATTATTTTATAATTATTTTAAAAAAGTAAATTTTTACTCATTATTATTTTTCTATTCTTAGATTGCATTTTTTTTTTCATGTTTTTATAATACAAAATCTAAAATTCATAAAAAAGAACTAAATATATTCATAATAGCAAATACTTACCATAATCTTATAATATCAAGTATAATTTATATCTTCAATTTTTTTTACATGTAATTTTTTTTTCTTCATGGATGGAATATTTAACTCTTTCATTGTTGTACAATAGCCAATGTGAGATACATATTAAAAAAAATATGTTCTTTTTCTACTCTTTTTTCTTTTCTCATACTTATGAAGAAAAATAATCATTTTTTTCTACCGTTAAAAAATAGTATATATAATTAAATAATGAATATAACCATAATTTATATCAAAAAGTTGAGACTGAAAAACTAGAGAATGATAGAGCTACTTAGATATTTCAATGATGTGGTAAGTCTCATCTTTTGATGTCATTTAATTGATCTAAGTAGATACATGTGACACAATTCTAGTATAATTTGATCTCACAAAAACTAGCTCATGTCATGTGTTGTACTTGTATAGCTTTTCCACAAGCTATATTGGGTCTCATTTGAACTATGAAATTTTGTTCGTGTTTATTTTATGACATGTCTTAGAATTAAATTGAAAAGTATTTTACTTGAATTACTTATGAGAAAATAAGTCAATGACCTTAGTTTGTGTGTATAAATTCCACATACACATCAAGCAATACAATGTGTGAGCTTCTTAAGGATGTAGAAATGATACTTTTACTATTGTGTAGTTGAGTATGTTTTCAATTGATCTTGTCATTTTTAGATTATTCCCCAATGCCTTACTAATAACCTAATACTATTGATAAATACATGCTTGTATTCATTTATTTCAAGGATTTGGTGTGTCACGCTACAAGCTAATGGATATCTTCCATAAAATTATCTTGGAATTAAAAAAAATTAAAATTTGAATCAAGAAAGCTAGGCCTAGCCTACAAATTGGATTGCACTATCTATCATAGTGTAGGCTAGTAGGAGACTTAAAGGAACATATCAATCTTGACTAAGGTAGTTGATAAGTAGATTTAGTTTGTGGGTTGAGGAATAGGGTCAACGAATTGAGCACTAAGATGATTATTTATAATAAGTATTCGAAGAGGCATAAAAAATATGTCAAAGTGTAGATTATACACTTGTGTCCCTTTCCTTTCCCCCGCTTTTTTGTGTTAGGGTTAGAAAGGAAGATATCTAACAATTAAATGCATATTTAAGTAATAAATAGAGAAACTAAAACACAAAATAAATTATAACACAAAAATTTAATGTGGTTCACCCAATCTGGGCTACATCCACCAAACCGCAGCCATCCAATACTTTTATTATCCAGTGCAAAACTTATTACAATCTTGCGAATAATCGACTTTTTCATCATACTGTAATACCCATTTGAACCCCTTTTTAACAAGCTTAGAAGCTTCCAGATTTTGGGTTCTACAAAATCAATTTTTTCCTTTTTCATTGATTTTTCCCTTTTTCGGTGACTATGCGAAAAAGTAGGAGGAAATTTTTTCTCGGGGGCTGCCGCCTCCGAACCCCCACCTGAGGCTCGGCTCGGCCCCAGACCCCGGCAAGAATACATGTTGGGGTGTACAGTATACCATGGGCTATACAGTATAACATGATCAGTCGCCACATACCAACAATCTCCCACTTGGAGACTGATCAGACTCCACACCAACACATTTTGTACACATTTGAATCTTCACAAGTCATGCATAGCAAATTCAAATGTGTAGTAAGGAAAAATAAAAAAATATTTTAGGATATGGGATTGGATATTGACCAACACCCTTTTATCTTCATATACCTATAAATCCATGTTATTATTTTGTACTCACACATAAAATAATTATTATGTACCTAATAAAATTTAAGATTTCATCATTGGGTTATTATAAATATGAAGCAATAAAGTGTAAATTTGGGCAAAGTCTACCATATTGTATCAAGTAGTGTTAAGTTAGAAGCACTATGCCCCCCACAAAATATGCACATGGTGTGAGTTGCAGAAGAGGTAATGATGTATAAGGAAATCATGGAGTTGGAACCAATGTTTCCTCCATGATTATGCAAGCATCAACCCCTTATAAATGAAAGTGTGGATGGAATCACAATCTATATTAAGGAAATTGCGGATTTGGAACTAGTGTGCTCTCCACAAGGCATGCAGTCATTATGCCATGTAAAATGTAGTGGAAATAGATTTATGATACATAAGGAAATCATGAATTAACACTAGTGTGGCCCCAATGACATATATAACCTTAGCTACATATATAGATGAGAATTTTATTGTTGGCAGGGACATAGAAAAAAAATATAATAGTCATAGAAGAAAGAGAAATCCACTATAACTTACGACAAATATGATGCAAAGGCCTAAAAGGAATAGGTATATATTATAAGGGACACAGACTAAATAACATATATATGAAGATAACTGCTAGATAGAAAGAAGTAGTGAGATAAGATATACACAAATAAGAGACAAAGAGTAATAGTTGTAAGATCAAAATATATTGTATCAGAATATATAGAGATAGTATTGGGATTATTGAAATTGACTATTGACTATTGACTATGGGTTGTGTTAGAAATACGGTATAATACAACATTGCCTTTAATATTTAGTCAATCTACTATTGCTATTGGTATGGTATAATAAAACTCCTAAATAATTATTAAGGCTCAAAACTTCAATCTGTGACACCACTTTTCTTGCTAACATTGGCTCTATTGTTAGGATCCTAGTTACAAAATAGAGAAAAAATAGAGTACCAGATAAACTTGTTGATTAAAATCAATTAAGAAAGATAATATAAAGGAGACAAGAAAATTTCTCTTCAAAATTGTGGCAGAATCCCCTAGTGTCACATCTTGATCCTATGCTACATTTATTATTTATTATATTGATGAGACTAAATTGGATGTATCACTTATGATTGTTTGATTATCTAATATTTACATGTGCATGATTGGTAAATTTGATGGTTAATCTTGATGCATTGAAATGAAATTGAAATAATGATCATGTTGTGATTATGAGTTTTAATTCTTGTATGTGCTTCGGCTATGATTTTAAGGACTAGCCTAGTGATAGTCAACTGAGTGTGACTAAGTGGGGTACATATGAGTAGGTATTGTCGAAGGTGAGAACATGGATGAGGTAAAGGTATTCTAGCCACTTGATAAATGAATAGTATTATGGAACCCGATGCATACACACATGCACATAGTAGCATTCATAAGTGCATTATGTATGAGATGATAGCACAGTGTTATTATGGTTATGTCATTGTTTGTATGTTATGATTTAACTAAAGATTATGTTTTGTAGCTATTATAATTGTGAAAGTTAAATTAATTGGAGAAATTAAAAATATGCCTTATGGTATTTTATTTTCAAAAGTAAATTAAATGGTTGAAAAAGTAAAGATTTTATTTTTGTTGGTAAGTTGCATTTTTATATACTGATAGTAATATGATAAAATTATTATTATTTATATAAATAAATAAACACATAAAAAAGGTTTTATGTTAAATAGAAAAAGCTTTAAAAATAAATTACATAAATTATATTCATAATAACATAAGAAATATATTATTGTTTTATGTAAATATTTTAATGTGTATAAAAATTGTTATCAAATATATAAATAGTTTTAAATTTGTAGAATACTATTAATTGAATAAAATAAAAATAAATTAAGTTTAAATAAAAATTAGTTAAAAATTGAATCAAATATTGCATAAAATCATGCAATGGATAGCTAAAGTCTAGATCTAAAATTAAGAACTTAAGTTAAACAATAAACAATAAAAATTGCATGAGAGAATTAAATTGATAAAAAGGATAAATATCTCAAAATAGACCACGATTATCTATAGATAAAGATCAAGCATTTATACATAGGTGAAATCCTGTCCTTTATGCTCGAATTTATACTTGACACCATTTGTGCTCGCATGAGATTTCTTTTACCATTTCAAACCAATAAAATCACCATTTCTTATGTGACTTTTCATTGTCGTTTTATATCAGATAAAAATCATTTCCATGCCTCCTTAGCTCAAGCAAATCTGTCTTCTTTTGTGCTTATCTTTTGGTTTTTGGGGTGGCACATCTGTAAAGCAAATAGCAAGTTTAAAACTTTTAAAAGCTCAAGGATTAACATGAATTCAACTAGTAGTTTAAACACCTTCCCATCTGTGTTTTATTGAAGTTTATTTTGCTGGTTGAAAACCTGTGAAGCACTCTCTTCATCCCTATGCCTCATTCTGGAACAGTAAAAATGATGTTTATTTTGGTATCAAATGGATGCTATAAGATTTGGAAGGGCAATGCCTAACTTGCTGTAGCTAATTTGAAGTTTAGATTTTTCTATCGACCTACTTCCCATAAAATTTCATTTGTTATTTTAAAATCAAATAAAAACCAATACCACACCTCATTTTGGGCATAGAAAAATCTGATTTATAGTGAATTTGAATGGATAACATAAGCTATTAAACCTTGTTACCACTTATTTCCAATTGTGATTGAAACCTAGAATAAATATGAAATTGTCATGGTCTGGAATATTTTTTTACTTTAATTCAATTTAGATATGTATAGGTTAGTATTTGTTGAGATGAAAATAGTATTTTATTTTCGATTGGTAATGCAAGACTCTGAGAATAGTAATGGAGGATAAAGAAATTCAATTTGTATGTTTATATCTATTTGCATGTAACATATAGTTGTTGAATGCACAAGACTACTAAGAGGGAGTCTGTTAAACTAATTTAGCATGAAAATAAATAACAAAAACAAAAACGCATCAACACCATACATAACAAAATGCTAAATTTACTTGCAAAAGCCAAGAAGGGGAAAACCACAATGAGGATTAGCTCACAATATAAAGTAATTGCAACACCAAATACAATAGGCTCATTGTTGGAGAGTTCACTACCCAAAATAAAAAAGGGCTCATTGCCAAAGGCTCACTGACATATTAGAAAGAAGAAGATAGAAGGTTGTTACAATGAGAAATCCATCTCAAAGCAATAGAGAAAATCCACCAATGCATCACATGAACATTCACAACTTCTCTAAAGAATGTAGACGCATTTTTCTCACTACTTCCAGTTGTCTAAGGCATTAAATATCACACTGCATTTCAAACTTTCGCACTTCACACCACAACACTTTGCATCACACACTTCATACTCCATCAATTCACCACTTATATAGACCATCCACAACCTTGAAAATAATCTCCAAGGTTGTCTATGCATGTCAAACATGCAAATTCAAATTGGGTCGGCACCAAAACATTCTTGTGGTGGAAAGGAATGAAGGTGGACCACAACACACCTTAACTCAGACCTAAATCCACACATATATGCCATGCCATGCTTCCACAAATAGTTAAACACATCTGCAATTAGTGTAAACACCCAAAGTCGTTTGAACTCGTGTTAACATCATTAAACATTTAAGTACACACTTCCTTTGATCCAAAGATGACTCGCAAACCACACACATCACTCAAACATGATCTGGAATATTCCATCAACACCGTAAAATCCAACAAATCCTTCACAACAACATTCACATGAAGAATGTACTCATCCTATACAACCATTTAACCTTCCACATACTATAACTTATGGATCCAACCTTAGAGAACACTAAAACTCAAAAAAAAATCTAAAGAAAGATAGATACAAACATTGTAGATGCATCTTCAGAACCACAAGACTAGAAACCAAAATGTGAAGAAATACAGAGCAAAACCATTTCTCTTATGCAACACTACTTCATAGTTCACACACTGGTGAACAAAACTTCCTTTATAGCATGATCCAGAACCAAAAACTCTAGATATATCACCTCTAAACACCTCTAATCAACATGTTTGAACTACACAAACATAACTTCAATACAAAATAAATGTGGAGCAAAATAAAAAACACTACTTTTCCATACAGGACATCTCTCTGATACTATTTTCTCTTTTGTTCAAATTTTCTCAAAAGCACTTGGAAACCAAGCAACACAAACACATTCTCATCACAACCAAACCAATTACAATACAAAAGATCAACCATACTAGAGGTTGAACATCCACAAACGTATGCTTATTAAAGAAACACTGGAAGTTGACACCAGTGAGGCTACTAATAACAACACAATGCAACTAATCAAAGCATCTCCAAGGTTGGCATCAATGCAACAACATAGATCTGTTGACATCAATGACAACACAAACTTCCAACAATCTCCCCCTTTTTCATTAGTGGCAACTTATGATATGAAAAACCATTAATAACAACTCTAATTACCAACACATACACTGCACATTAGCGCATATTGCTCCCCTTTACACAAAACTCTATCTATTTCAACACTTTTTCTTTCTCCCCTTACTTCATAAGGTTTTTCAGTTAAATCTCTCTTGCTTTGACATCACTGGAAAAGGAAAATACATGGATTCTTTTTTTTGCTTCCCCTTTGAAATCAATCACACTTGTATCTGCTTTCCCTCAAGGTAATGTTTGTAAGGGACAACAATAGTTCTCACTTTTCACTACATTGTAACTTCCTTTTCTTTTACTGGGCTCTATTTTCTTCACACCTTTTCATTTCACTTCTCTACACACTCCCCTTGACTGCAACAACAAACAATGCCACTATCTACTCCCCCTGAGAGGTAGCCATCAACATCAATCCAAAACAAAGAATGAATCTTGAAATCCACTAGACTAATGCAAAACCTTATGCATCTAATTGATAGAAGGAGAGGACATGACCCCTAATTTCTCCCAAAAATACTCAAAATTATCCTTAGGAAGATCCTTTGTGAAAATATCTACAAATTGATCCTTTGTAAGCATATACTCCAACTTCACTTCATCCTTTGTAACCTTCTCTCTCAAAAAGTGATACCGAATTGAGATATGCTTTGTCCTTGAATGCATTATCAAATTATTTGAAATGTTGATAGCACTTGTATTATCACAAAAGATAGAAATTGGTTCATCATATACTACTCTGATATCCTTCAAAGTTTGTTTCATCCACAACACCTATTTGCAGCAAGAAGTTATTGCAATGTACTCTACCTTTGCAGTAGATAATGACATTGAATCCTACCTTTTTCTTAGCAAAGACGCCAACTTGCTTCCAAGAAAGAAAAAACCACCCCTTGTACTTTTTCTATCATCCACACAACCTACCCAATTTGCATCTAAATAAGCACTCAAATAGAAATTAGTATCCTTTGAATACCACAAACCATATTTCAGAGTGCCCTTCAAGTATATGAATATTCTCTTCACTAGTGTCATATGTGACTCTCTAGTATCTTCTTGAAATCTAGCCACAAGAAAAACTACATGCATGATATCTGGTTTAGTATCAGTTAGGTATATGGGTGTGTGCACCAATATGTGACACAAAAAAGGTGGCACATTGTGCAAAAAACATGAAATTAAGCATTTTGCACTTGCTAAACAACTTTTGCATTTGGCATGCACCAAATTTGGTGCTCACCAAATGTAAAGTTACTTTAAAAAAAGGTCGTTTTTATCTCTCTTTTTTGCAACTTGCGACCCTAGCTCCCATTTTCTGCTCTTCCAACTCGTGCTTGCCAAAAAGAGATCAAATTTTGCTTGTAATTCTTCGTGAGGATGTCACCAAGATGTCAAAGAGGTCGTAGAGACCAAATAGGTATGTATTTCTATTGTTTTAATTTTGGATTTGAGTTAAGATTGAAATAAGTTTTTTTTTAAATATTTGTTTTAATTTTCAGGAAATTTCAATCTCCACCTCCAAACATTGACAATTCACAATCACCCCCTCACGAAGAGCCTCCCAAACAAGAACAACCTCAAAACCCTTCGTCAATTCATAGGCATCCACAAGGAACCCAAGAAAATGTCTTAAATCAAATTGAAAACAACAAAAGAGAGATTGAACAATTGATTGGAAGATTAACTAAGCATGTTGAAACCCACCCTCATAGGAGAGGGATTGTTGAATCGTTGAAGTCCACATGCAAAATAAATGAGTGAGAAAAAAAAATGGTCTAGTAAGAGGGATGAATAAAAAAAAATTATGCTAGTGGTCTTTCATATGCAGATGTGAAAAAATAAAAAATTAGCAAAGCTGACTTGTGTGCCCTTTTTATAGACCCAAGAACCAACACACCTCTATCACATGCATGCAGGAGGTTCCACATCCATTGGTGCCACCATGAATTAATAAAAAATAAGTTTTGGGAGTGGTGGTGGATGGTTTTTAACCAACCTCCATGCAATAACTACGAGGTACCACAATATTTTTTGAGGAAACTCTATTGTGAGTTTTTCCTCAATAAGGTGCTAAATTATTTTGACATTTAAGACTTTCAAGGTAGAGGTAGGGGATCCACACATGATAGATAAAGTGCACATGTAATCCATAGTTGGCACCAAAACCCTTGGCCAAACCCATGGTGGAGCATGTCATCCTTCCTTCCGTTGTGAAGGACAGTGTCAAGGTGGACAAGCTAGAGTCGATTAGCTCACTCACTCAGAGCATTGTACAGTGTGTGAGGCCTCTAGTAGAGTCTGATGTGGATGATACTTCTAGGCTTGGAGTTCCACTCCACCATTGTCACTCTTGTTGCACGTATGATTATCAGAGTGATCAAGATGTAGCTACACAACCTACATCATTCGTAGAGCAAATGGTTATGACAGATGCATTGTTGAATGAAACATTTGTCATTGATACTTAGGTAAAACTCAACAATTTCATTTAATTTTTTTTATTAAATTCTATTTTGAAATGTAATAATAACTAAATTAGTAGATCAATATGATAAAAATTTAGGTTTGGAGTGTTCATGATACGTGCACCATTCCTGTAGATCCTTATTTTTTTCTAACATTGAGTTCACAAGTATGCAACTAGTATTAAAGAAATAATTATTGCATGTGAATAGTTTAATGTTATTTAAATTATTTTCTTATAATACTTTGGATGTCAAGTAGTTTTTTGGTGGACCTTCGAGCTCAACACCTCTCTATTCATGTCCTCAAACAAATTTCACTCAGATAACCTTTGTTCATTAATGGTGTTGTAAAACAATGTTAGCTAGTTTTGGTAATTTTGTATGTACAAATCTAAAAAATTGATGAGAAACACAAATATTGGAAGAATGTGAAGTGGAGAATGAATGAGACTAATTTGTGCAATTAATAAATTAAAAACTTGGAGTTGAAATTATGTCTTATTTTCCATCTCAATTTTATATTATATGGTTTGATAACTTTTGAATGATTATTAAATTGCTCTAATAAGAAGTATAGTTCAAGGTTGGAAGATATTTTGTTGGTAGCATGCCCATAGAACCTTAAAATTATTTTCTCTATGTGTAATGCACATTCTCTTTGATGTTAATTCTCATATTATAGCCTCACAAAAAATATTAATAGTTTAGGTTATAATTGATTATTTACTACTTATAGCTAGTCGGTAAATAAGTCAAAGAACATGCTTTATTCTCAAATGGCTATTGTTATCGCCTTTCATAGTATTCACTAGTACTATGTTCCCATGATTCCAATAATCCCTTGCAATATCCCTTAGTTTCCCTATGACCACTAACTCTACCCACTTGCCTTGCACAAGATGTTATGGACACATGCTATTTTTTATGATGGTAGATCATAGTGGGAAATCGTCTCTCACATAGTTTCTTTCATGCTCATTTTTAGGCTACCTCATCCCTTCAACCAAGCTAACTCTTACCTTCCACCATCCTATAACCTATCACTTGTATCATCCTCCTCACCACACATTTTAACCAAACATGAAGAGTATATGATATGCGATGTGAATGAATTGTGTTCTAAGGAATCTACCATGATGTCTTATTTTCCATATCTATTAGAGGATTTCATAAGCTTGGTTGGTCTTGTGAGATCCTATATATATTTACCATTCAACGCCCATCTCATTCTTCCATTCCTACCATCACACATAATTTAACCATTTTATATCACATATCCCAATCTTTAACACCTTATATATTATACCACCTTCCTCCATATTTCATCTTATACACATATCCTTACAAGAAACCTTTCCTTCTGCTCATTATTAACCAAATCTCTTATACATTATTACTACACACCTCAATTTCCCACTTCATTTCTTATATTCAAAGCTTAACACCGTCTAATTCACCTTATGTTCTAATATTCCCTCCTAATTGCATCCCATTAACCTCTAATAGTTCACCTTATGTTTTATTATCCCATCCTAGCACATCCAATTAATCTCTACTAGTCCATTCTATGTTCCATTATCCCCTCTTGATCGGTTCTTATTATCTTCTTCTATTTCACCCTATGTTCCTTTATTCCTTCCTAGTCCCATCCCATTAACATTTAATAGTTCACCCTATTTTCCATGATCCCCCCTAGCCCATCCCACTAATATCTACTAGTCCATCCCATGTTTCATTATCCTCTTCTACTCTCATCTTATTGTACCCTCTACTATTTCACCCTATGTCCCATCATCCCCTCTTGGTCTTTTCCCTTTATCCATTCTATGTTATACCATCTTGGTCCACGTTTCATCCTATACAGATAATCTTACAAGAAACCTTTCCTTCCAATCATTATTGACCAAAATTCTTCTCCGTTATTACTACACACCTCATGTTCCCACTTCATGTACTATAGTCAAACCCTGGACACCTCCTAATTCACCCTATGTTCCATTATTCCCTCCTAATCCCATCCCATTAACCTCTAATAGTTCACGCTATATTTTGTTATCCCTTCCTAGCCCATCCCATTAATCTCTACTAGTCCATCCCATGTTCTATTATCCCCTTCTATTCCCATCCTATTACCCTCTCTTATTTCACCCTATGTTCCATTATCCCCTCTTGGTCTTATCCCATTATCTTCCCCTAATTCACCCTATGTTCCTTTATTCCCTCCTAATCCCAACCCATTAACATCTAATAGTTTACCCTATGTTCTATGATGCCCTCTTGGACCATCCCACTAATATCTACTAGTCCATTCTATGTTCCATTATCCCCTTCAACTCCCATCCCACTGTACCCAATTTTATTTCACCATATGTTCCATTATCCCCTCTTGGTCTTGTCTCTTTATCCCTTCTATGCTATACCACCTCCATCTAAATTTTATCCTATACACATATCATTACAAGAAAAATTTCCCTCCACTCCTTATTGACCAACTCTCTTAGATCCATTGCTATTGCACACCTCAACAACCAACTTCATGTGTTATAGTCAAACCATAGACACATCCTAATTCATCCTATGTTCCATTATCCCCTCTTGGTCTTGTCCCATTTTCCCCTCCTAGTTTCATCCCATTATTCCCTCCTCATTCACCCTATGCCCATATTCACCCTATGCACCCATCTACATCTTCACAATTGTTGACATAATCTCCCTTAAAACCTAGGAGGACACTTGCATCCACTATTTTGTATTTCCAGACAAGTAAAATATGGCTTTCCATCCTGCGTATTGTGCCAGCAACCACCATTATTGATCTTGCACGATGATACATGATTTGGGATATTCATGTGATCAATAATAATGAGTTCAATTGAAGTCTACAAATATAGCTTCTCACTATCATACTTATGCTATCATGGTGACTGCAACCTTTGTTTGCATCTTACTCATGAGTTACCCTTATGCCTCTGCCCCTTATGGTCATGATCACTTTCCTTGTATCCATTTATTTTGAACATTGGGGTGTAAGGGTGCATGTTTATGTATATTGAGTTGGATGCCCTGTATGAAGCATGATATTTGAAAACATGTCTCAAATGAAACTTCAACCATGATATCCACACCAATAGCTCTATTACAATTATGTTCAATACAATTCATGTGTTTCATTATGCACTGAGAAACTGGCCCACAATGGGATTCAAACAGTTTACTACCTTGCCTGTGCTTTTAATTAAACAAAGAAACTAATGAAAGTGATAAAAAAACTTCATATTTGTTGTTTCATTTTCATATGTTGACATCAAACAGCCTTGGAAATGTTGTCGGCATGATGGACCATGGAATTGTTGCAACAATAGCCAGTTCTAATCCTTTGAGAGAGGTATGTAGCAAAGTAGTCAATTTGAAATTATATTTTCTCTTATATGGTCTATTATTGAAAATTTCATGATATTTGTATGTAGTTTAATTGTTGTCTTTATGGTTACTACAAGTGGTTGTCACACCAGATCGTTGACATGTTAATGTTGTAAATGAGCGTGATGATTATTTGTATTTGGCAAGTGATTATTTTGGTATACTTATTGTATCAATTGAAGCTCTAGATGAGTAAGAGAGGAAGAGTAGTGAGTGCATTCAAAAGACAAAAGAACCAATAGACACTCCATCTAGCCGACTGTTAAAGGCGACACGTGATCTATTTCCTTCCCCTGGAGGGAATGAATATGTATTGGGTCATTTGTTGTATTCTTATGTGGCATTTTTGAACATATGTTTTGTACTATTGATATATGTGACATTTTATGTCCATATGACTCTTTCATAGTAAGCCTATATGAATTTAGTGGATATATTGTATACTTTTATCAACCTATATCATTGTATAGCCTTATGAATTTTTTATTAATGCAAATCTTATTATACCACTACTATTCTTGAATGATGTTGTCATGCGTATTATGTAAATTGATATTTACGTATGATGCTTAAACCTGTTAGCTTCTTTAATAAATTATTCAACCTTGTTTTTAATTGGGTCAATAATGCATTTCTATACGAATGTGCATTTCATGTGTATACTGGTGACTTATCTGTATTCATACTTTGTGACTTACATGTATGCATATGAATACTTTGTGACTTGTAACATGTATTTGTATGTATACTTCATGACTTGCAACTTATGAGCTACATGTATTCCAATGTATACTTTCTAACTTGCATGTTTTCATGCATATACTTTGTATTCATGTGTATACTTCCTAGCTTATATGTATTTGAGTACTTTTGCTTCACTTATTCAGATGTATTTTTCAGTTATTCATGTGTCTTCATGTGTATGTTTCATGCTTTTGATGTATAATTTATGTGTTCACATGTATGCTTCATGATTCATGTGTATACATCATCTATTCATGTGTATACATCATGTATTCACATGTATGCTTCATGCTTCCAATGTTTAATTCATGTGCTCACATATATTCTTCATGATTCATGTGTATACATCATGTATTCGCGTGTATGCTTCATGCTTTATACATATAATTCATGTGTTCACATGTATGCTTCATGTTTTCTATGTATACTTCATGCATTATGTGTATTCATGTGTAGGTTTCATGCTTACTGTGTATACTCCATGTATTACGTGTATTCACATGTATGCATCATGCTTCCCATGTATACTTCATGTGTTCATGTGTATGCTTCATGCTTCCAGTGCAATGTAGCTCAGACCACTCCAATATGTTTGGGTGTGAAATAGAACCATTCCTAGCCTAAACGTACCCATTCAGATGTGTTGGAACTGTCAGTTTGGTCACACGAGTTGCAAAACCTAAGTTACACCCCTTTGGAACTTTACATTGCTTGCATTTGACCCTTTTTCCATCAACTGAAAATTTGACACCACAGGAAAATGCTTCAAATATATTAAAAACTGAGAGAGGTTATTGTAGAGGGACCCCACATGATCTTGTAGCCTCAAATGGAATGTTTTTAAGCAACACGGTGTCTGAGTAATTGCTTATCAAAGATTTCTACCTTTTTGCACTTTGGACTCTTGAGGGATATTGCTGGTGCAATGTAGCTCAAACCACTCTGGCATGTTTGGGTGCAAAATAGTACCATTCCTAGCCTAAAAATTCCCATTTGAACATGTTGGAACTATCATTTTGGTTGCACGAGTTGTAGAACGAAAGTTACACCCCTTTGCAACTTTACACTACTTACATTTGACACTTTTTCCATCAACTAAAAATTTGAAACCACAGGAAAATGCCTCATAGATATAAAAAATTGAGAGAGGTTATTGTAGAAAGGCTCCACATGATCCCATGGCCTTAGAAAAAAAAATTTTAAGGAACATGGTGTCTAAGTAACTACTCGTTCAAAGATTGTTTCATTTTTGCACTTTGGACTCTTAAGGGATATCACTAGTGCAATGTAGCTCAGACTGTTTCAACATGTTTGGGTGCAAAAGAGGACCATGGATAGCCTAAATGTACCCATATGGGTGTTGAAACTATCATTTTGTTGCACAAGTTGCAAAATGAAAGTTACACCCCTTTGCAACTTTACACTACATGCATTTGACACTTTTTCCATCAATTGAAAAGTCAACACCACAGGAAAACACCTCAAAGATATCAAAAATCAAGAGAGTTTATTGTAAAAGGGCCCAACATTATCTTGTATCCTTAGACAGAATATTTCTAAGTGACACGGTTTTTTAGTAACTTCTTATCAAAGATTGTTGCCCTTTTGCACTTTGGACTCTTAAGGGATTTTTCCAATTCAATGTAGCTTGAACTGTTTTGGTGTGTTTAGGTGTGAAAGATGACCATTCCTAGCTTAAATGTACCCATCCAAACATGTTGAAACTATCAGTTTGGTGGCACAAGTTGTAGAACAAAAGTTACATCCCTTTGCAACTTTACACTACTTGCATTTGACACTTTTTCCATCAACTGAAAAGTCGACACTGTGGGAAAATGCCTTAGAGATATCAAAAATTGAGAGATTTTATTGTAGAGGGGCCCAACATGATCCCATAGCCTTAGATGAAATCTTTCTAAGCGACACGGTGTCTAACTAACTGCTTGTCAAATATTGTTGCCCTTTTGCACTTTAGACTCTTAAGAGATTTCACCGATTTAAAGTAGCTCAGACTATTTCGACATGTTTGGATGTGAAAGAGGACTATGGTTAGCCTAAATGTACCCATATGGATGTTTTGGAACTATCAATTTGGTTGCACGAGTTGCAGAATGAAAGTTACACCCCTTTGCAACTTTACACTACTTGCATTTGACACTTTTTCCATTAATTAAAAACTGGACACCACTGGAAAACACCTCTGAGATAAGAAAAACTAAGAGGCTCTTATAGAGGGGCCCAACGTGATCTCGTAGCCTCAAACATAATGTTTCTAAGTGACATGATGTTTGAGTAACTACTCGTCAAAGATTGTTGCCCTTTTGCACTTTGGACTCTTAAGAGATATTGTTGGTCCAATGTAGCTCAGAATGTTTCAGCATGTTTGGGTGTGAAAGAGGACCATTCCTAGCCTAAAAGTACCCATCTAGATGTGTTGGAACTATCACTTTGATCGGACGAGTTGCAGAATGAAAGTTGCATCCATTTGCAACTTTACACTACTTGCATTTGACACTTTTTCCATCAATTGAAAACTATACACCATGAGAAAACACCTTAGAGATATAAAAAAAAATTAAGATAATTTATTTTATAGGGGCCCAACATGATCATGTAGCCTCAAACATATCTTTTCTAAGCAACACGGTGTCTGAGTAACTACTCATCAAAGATTGTTGTATTTTTGCACTTTCGAATCTTAAGGGATATCGCTGATGCAATGTAGCTCAGACTATTTCAGTGTGTTTGGGTACAAAATAGGACCATTCCTATCCTAAAAATACCCATCCAGACATGTTGGAAGTGTTGGTTTGGTTGCATGAGTTGTAGAACAAAAGTTGCACCCCTTTGCAACTTTACACTACATGTAATTGACACTTTTTCCATCAACTGAAAATTAGACACCACAAGAAAATGCCTTAGAGATATCAAAAGCCAAGAGAGGTTATTATAGAGGGACCCAACATGATTTGATAGCCTTAGAAAAAATGTTTATAAATGGCACAGTGTCAGAGTAACTGCTCATAAAAGGTTGCTACAATTTTGTACTTTGAACTCTTAAGAGATATAGTTGGTTCAATGTAGCTCAAATTGTTTCGACGTGTTTGGGTGTGAAAGAGGACCATGCCTAGTCTTAATGTACCCATTTAGACATGTTGAAACTTTCAGTTTGGTTGAATGAGTTACAGAATGAAAGTTACACGCCTTTGAAACTTTCACGATGAGTCTTAGTTCACTTATATATTAGGATTAAATGGTGTAGATTATATTTTCATTATACATCAAAATTTTATGCCATACCTAATGCATTTGTTTGCGCATCATAATTGAATAAAATTGAATTATATTTGATTGTTTGAATGGAGTGTGACATATGTGTTAGGTTGAATGGCATACATGACAACATCGAACAACTTTTTGATTTTTTGTTAAGCATACATCATAACTAGTGTTCATTATGGTGTGCTTAGTGTGTTTATTCATGATTATGACTTTTTGAGTGAGAAACACACTACATTTATATTATGAGTGATCTTATAAGGGTTTCTCGTACTAAAAACTCAATACTTATTGACAAAATAAGGCATGTACTCTATAAAGCCACTCCATCCTAATCAAAAGGGGGAAGCCATAGATAAAGGGGGCAGCCATGAGTTTTGGTTAATAGTGTTAAAAAATAATGGAAGAAAGTCAAATACCACTATCCTCCATAGGGGAACTAAGCACTCAATGCATCACAATCTTCAAGAAAATGCATTGACAATCATAAGCAGAACAACTAAACCAATATATCTATACATCACAACAAATCAATCAAACAAATCAAACAAATCAAACTATGAACATTATGCATTGAAACTATAAAAATTATGCATGAAACTATGAACATTATGTATAATGCATTGAAAGGAAGCAAGAGAAGATTAACAATAATTGAAGACCAATGTAGATGCCAAACCCTAGTTGAATATGATAGTTAATTCATATGACCAATTTTTTATGGATAAAGATACTATCATTCACCAATGTTTATATGAAACCCTTATGCAATGAAATTAACCTAATGGAAAGAAAATAGTGATCAATAACATGACTTTACAAATTCAATTTGCATACTTACAAATAAATGCAATGAACCATCTAGGTCTGCTCTACTCTTTATTGTGTCAAGTATTGCCTCATGGTTAGACTCACACACCTTCCACATGTTCTTGTTTGTAGGTTTGCCCCCATATTTTATCAAATGAACATTGGTTGTGACAACAAGGTTGGAGTAGTGAAGAATCTTCCAATGTGTGTCAAAGTCCTCAAACAACAAAACTAGATCATTCTTAATTGTGTACCTTCTAAGCCATGTTCTAGTAACAACCACTAAACTTGTAGGATATTCTATGTTTTCTCCATCTATAACTGGGGCCTCCAATTTCTTTTTGGCCTCAATACAATGATACAAGTAATAATTTATTCCCTCTCCGTTGTCTTCATCAGCAATCACTGCATAAACATGCCCTGCATTAATATGTTCTTCTAGTTAGATGTATTTAATGAGCATCACAATAAAACAACAAAGATAAAAGTAGGAATTTTTTATTAACTATGCAAGAAGATATATTACTGAGTTCTGGTAGATTTGATACATGATCAAATTCAATGGATGATTGCATCTCTGTGATTTGTAGAGCCATTGGTAGCTGATACGTGTCAAGTGGGGTTAGACTTCTTAGAGACCATTTGTCAACCCACTCTTTTGGATTGCAATAATTCCATGACTGAAGTGTACATGCATAACAAGAGCATGTCATCTTTCATGTATGGATAGTCCATGTACTTGCATTAAAGCTTCTAAAAGAGTGTAGCTTACTCGATCCTGTTAGTGTACAAAAATCATCATATTTTGCAATGTTTGTATCATCTACCAACCAAAAAAATCTACAAACTAAAGAATTACCTTCATTACCTAGACCCATTGCACCACTAGACAATTGATTTTTCTTCTCTCAACTTTGGACTATCTTTATACTTTAACTCTTCTCATGTTAAGGCTCTTTTGATACATGCACCTGCACCATCATGGTCCCCCTTTCCATGCCCAGCCTTTGAGAAATTCCACATATGTTGAACACCACTGATCCTATGCATCCTACTCAATAGTAAAATATTCAGGAGTTCTTGAATTGTGATATATAATTATCGGACCATATGATATGTTGAATGAATCATATGCCTCGACTAGCCAAATCAACATTAAACATCTAAAAGTAACCTTGCACAAACTCTGTAGAATGTGTGTGATCATCACTGATGTAAAAGTGATACTCCCTCAATACCTTCCTGTTATCCTTTGTACTATCATTTGCATGAGTGAATGTTATATGCACAAATATAGCAACCTGTGTGGAGTTGTATTATTGATATTGCACCTTGTTCTATGGTTGTAGTGTGTATTTCTCTATGAAGTCAACAATTGAAACAATGCTATGAAGTGGAAATGTGTCCTTGCATACCTTGAACTATGATTCCAACCATCGAGCTCTATGTGTATGTCGTGCATACTCATAGACCACATGATCACAAAAAATCTCATAAACTAATACATTGGAATCTTATCACTGACCAATTCACACTTCTTTGCTTCTTTCGCATCTCTTAGACTATAGGCCACTATCTTGTATTTTCCAAATTCCATAATTTTGTTTCCAACTGCATGTGTACTATCCATGTGTTGGAAAATTGGAAAATATTGCATGCCACTGCAATGATCACATGTGCCATCCAAACATGATTTCTTGTAAAAAAATTGACCATCGAATCTTTCACATAAAATGGTAGATAAGAAATCCCTTAAAGATTTAGGTGGAGGCCTTATGTTACATTCCTACAAAACATTGTTAGTATGCATAATCTACACATATATATTGATAAACATCATAATGGTTAGAAAACTCAATATGTACTCTACAAAAAAAATTAGTGTGTGTGTGATTTATTTTGACATAAAAAAGCTTTACCATTTCAAAAAGCCTTTGACATATTTTAGCTTGAGAAAACCTCTCTATAAAATCAACAAAAATTTGGGTTTGAGTGGTAACCAAAAAATGCTTTCGATGTGGCTCATGGATTTGACTATGAATTCTCCTTCTTACAACATCTCTTTGATTGGGAGATACCCTTGTGTTATCCTTCCAAAAATCTTGTATTAGATATCTCAAGGCTTGTGCAATTTCTTTATCTTTTCGTGGTAGTCTACCCGAAAATGCCCATAACTCATTGCTATTTGGGTCCTCCACTCTTTCACGCATTATTTTGGATCTCATTAGAGATGATATACTTATTTTCAAAGATTTAGTCATTTTGTAAGGTTCATCTTATTCATGGTTTTACTTCTTAACAATTTTTTTTCCATCACACGTCATGTGGCACAACTGTCTTTCATGTGTGAGGTAGAACCCATGGTCTTATATGCACTTATCAGATTCTTTACAATGGATTTCTCACTTTATTTTTTCGATGTTCTTAGTCCAAGAATCTTCATGGTGGGCCTAAAATTGAGTTGCCTCATCATTTCAACAAATAGTTGACATCTTTGAGCCTCACTTAGCTTCTCAAAAAATAAACTCCATATCCTCTTCACATATCTATGACATGTACATTTTGGAATATTATCAATCATTGGTTTCAAAACATTGGCATCAATATCAATCAAATATTTAAGTTTTCTATGCAAAACTCTAGGAGGAGTTCTCAAAGGTAAAGGTGTGTCAACATTAGGAATGTCAACAACATCAAGGATAGATGGCATACCTTCAATCGAAGGTGAAATCAATAACGTACCTTGATATTGACATGTAAATGATGTTGTACCTCCAACTTGAGATGTGATATGCGAAGTATCTTCAAGTAGAGATGTGTTTGTTGTTGTACTTTCAAAACCACATATTTTTAATGGTGTCTTCAACTGGAAATGTGATTGTTGATGTACTTTGAACATGAGATATTGTATATGGCATGCATTGAACATCTCTTATGGTTGATGATGTGCCCCCAACCTTGGGACTCATTTCTCTCCTTGCACAAAGTTTTTGCATTTGTTCCCTTTGTGCTTCCAATTCAACATCTCTCTTAGATTGCGCAATAATTTATTCCTCTATGGGATGCAATTTCTTTTCTTCACAAACTTTCCTTTTTGTTTCTCTTCTCCTTGAATTTTTAGCTTCATGTTCATCTATCGTTAGAGGTTTTTCTCATTTCCTCGGCATGACATTGAATGCTACATGTTCATAAACACACAAAGACCAAAAGTAAGTAATGCTCACTAACCATAGCCATAACATTTTCCATACAAGTCTACCAAAGCATTTTATGAAACATATTCATATCATTGATTACACTGTATTGCATATCTTTCAAACTCAAAGCATTACTTCATGTTGCATAACTAATAGCTAGATTGTGATATTGCTATTAGGATTCAACTGTGTAGTTTTACGAGTCAAACTCATTGACCCATGTTTCATGAGTAGTGGTTCACAAGAACCCATATCTCATGATAATGAATGGTCCACTTAGCACTCATTGCATCTAAGTGATGCTCATAGAGGTGATGCACTGGGACTTCCTGAGAGGTCACCCATCCTAATAATGCTCTAGCTCAAGCATGCTTAACCATGGATTTTTCCCAAAGGTTAAGCCCACTTAGCTTTCAACCCCATTTTCAAAACCTTCAACAAGTGTTATTCCTCATGAAAAATTCATTATAGAGCCCCTTTAGCTCATCAATTGATAAGTAGGAGTTATTTTCCACAATGTGTCAAATTCTGATAATGCTATCAAGATTCAACTGTGTAGTTTTACGAGTCAAACTCATTGGCCCATGTTTCATGACTAGTGGTTCACAAGAACCCATATCTCATGATAATGAATGGTCCACTTAGCACTCATTGCATCTAGGTGATGCTCACAGAGGTGAAGCACTAGGCCTTCCTGGGAGGTCACCCATCCCAATAATACTCCAGCTCAAGCACGCTTAACCATGGAGATTTCCCAAAGGTTAAGCCTAATTAGCTTGCAACCCCATTTGTAAAACCTTTAGCAAGTGTTGTACCTCATAAACCATTATTATAGAGCCCCTTTAGCTCATCAATTGATAAGTAGGAGGTATTTTCCACAATGTTTCAAATTTTGATATTGCCATCAAGATTCAATTGTGTAATTTTACAAGTCAAACTCATTGACCCATGTTTCATGAGTAGTGGTTTACAAGAACCCATATCTCATGATAATGAATGTTCCGCTTAGCACTCATTGCATCTAGTATCCAACTCAAGTGCGCTTAACCATGGAGTTTTCCCCAAGGTTAAGCCAACTTAGCTTGCAACCCCATTTGCAAAACCTTCAACAAGTGTTATGCCTCATGAACCATTCATTATAGAGCCCCTTTAGCTCATCAATTGATAATTAGGAGGTATTTTCCATGGTGTGTCAAATTGTGATATTGCTATCAGGATTCAACTATGTATTTTTACGAGTCAAACTCATTAACCCATGTTTCATGACTAGTGGTTCACAAGAACCCATATCTCATGATAATGAATGGTCCACTTAGCACCCATTGCATCTAGGTGGTGCTCACAGAGGTGAAACACTAGGCCTTCCTAGGAGGTCACCCATCCTAGTAATGCTCCAGCTCAAGTGTGCTTAACCATGGAGATTTCCCCAAGGTTAAGCCCACTTAGCTTGCAACCCATATTGTAAAACCTTTAGCAACTATTGTGCCTCATGAACCATTATTATAGAGCCCCTTTAGCTCATAAATTGAAAGTAGGAGGTATTTTCCACAATGTTTCAAATTGTGATATTGCTATCAGGATTCAATTGTGTAGTTTTACGAGTCAAACTCATTGACCCATGTTTCATGAGTAGTGATTCACAAGAACCCATATCTCATGATAATGAATGATCCACTTAACACTCATTGCATCTAGGTGATGCTCATAGAGGTGAAGCATCGAACCTTCCCAGGAGGTCACCCATCCAAGTAATGCTCCAGCTCAAGCGCGCTTAACCATGGAGTTTTCCCCAAGGTTAAACCCACTTAGCTTGTAACCTCATTTGCAAAACCTTCAGCAAGTGTTGTGTCTCATGAACCATTCATTATAGAGCCCCTTTAGCTCATAAATTAATAAGTAGGAGGTATTTCCCACAGTGTGTCAAATTGTGATATTGCTATTAGGATTCAACTATATAGTTTTACGAGTCAAACTCATTGACCCATGTTTCTCTTGGAGTTATGGACATACACTAAGAGGGGGGGTGAATTAGTGTCAACACTTTTTCAACTTCGACCAATATTTTACAATTTGATTTCCTTTTCTTTCATCAATAGAGTAAAGTAATCACATTTACAAGCACAAAATATGACAACATTAACTCAGTCTATTAGACAACTTATGAAAATATGATTTGAGTGAGATATCTTGCATTTCCCAAAACATAGCTCAGATTTGATCTCAATATTACTATAATTAATGCTTTCATGAGTTGAATGTAATCATTCATAACCAGAATTGAGAACAGTAATAAACCCAACAGTGAATTGAAACTACAACACAGAAAAATAGAGAACACACAGAAGAACAATGAGACAAAATATTTACCAAGTGGAAAACCCTCCTAGGGTAGAAAAACCACTCCTAAACTGCCTTACTAGCTTAATCTTCAAAAAACACTTTTAACAATGCCTTATAGGCTAAATTTCTAAGCACCAACTCAAGGAGCACCAACCCCTCATTTAGAGACACCAATCTCAAGGAGCACCAACTCCTTACTCAGATTTCAGAATTACAATCATAATATATCAGAGGATCACTCTTTTTATAGTTAAGTTAATAACACTTTGCTTCTAATACTTTAGGAATCCAACTCTTGTATTACAGAGTTTTCCAATACATCACTTGATACGGCCAAAATAACTATCTCTCAAAATTACAGGCTAGCTACCTCTACACAGTTTACAACATTGGTTTTTATTTACATTTCAAGTATGTCAGTTACGAAGAAATCTTCATCAAGCGTTTTTCACCAAATTCTAAAATTCTCTTGTTGTTTTTAGAATATGAAGTTGATTCATAATGATCTGTAGATTATGGTAAAAATCAGAGTAACACCTATCCATAGAGCTTTTAATTTTTGTGTTGAATCGGGAAATTTCAAATTGTAACTGAAAGATTTTCATCAAAGCCCTGTCTGCCCACTAACAAAAAATCATAACCTCTAAAATATCAGAGAATATTTTCAAGAGATTTGATACCAACCAAAGAAGTCTGTATGCAACTATATTTAGAAAAATCCATTAAATCAAAAAATGCAACAGCTCAAAAAGAAACTCGATGAATATCCTGATATGTAACTGTTCTGAGATTTGATTCCAATCCATGATGACGACCACAAATTTTTGAGTCTTCGTATCTATTCGCGGAGACAACCATATAGTTCTGCCGAAGGAAATTTATAACGCAGTCAATCATCCCCATAGATATCGCTAAGACTCTGTGAAGCCAGTGAGACATCTCATAGACTATAAACTGTTATATCGAAATGTTTACCTTTACGAGCTTTCGCTGAGACACAAAGATATCTCTCATCGATGCTCTTTTGTTTCGTTCACAGTCGCCGTGACTTATCACTCTCGGGCAGACCTCTCGTAGAGCACACTAAGTCACATCGAAAGCCCTTTTTACTCTTGAGAATCGCTGTAACCTTCAACTTTCGGGAAGATGTTTCATAGAATACATTAAGTTTTACCGAAAGAATTTATCCACTCTGAGTCGCTAAGACTTTACCATCCTTTCACCGAAAGCCTTTCATTCACTATTGCTATGACCAAATGATATCGGAGAGACCTCTTATAGACTTCATAATGTTTTTCTAGAGAGTCACTTTGATAATCATTGTCGTCATGACAATTCAAAACCTATGTCGAAGACCTTTGTCATCTCCAAGTCACTATGACAATACATAGTCGAGGAGACACTATATAGACTGCCCCTTGTTTTGCCAAAACATCCCGAGCTCATCCTGGATCACCAAATAGTATCAATCTCACACTGACAGAAACCTTTTTCCTTATGTGCATCGCTATAACATTATGATATCGGGGATACCTCTCAACGAAAGCTTGAGTCATACTAAAAAATCTTCATTTACTCGGAGTCGCTGAGACAGGATAGATCCTATGCTAACAAGGTTCTTTTGTGTTCAATTAGCGAGACCGGAGGTCACTCACCAAGACCACTCGTCGAAAACCCTTTAACTCTTGCCAATAAGCCTTTTGTGCCAAGTCGGTAAGACACCACGTGATCGCCAAGACATTTCATGAAAGCTATAACTCTCACCGATGAGATCTTTCGTTGCACGGTCGGTGAGACAATATGAATTCGCTATGACTAACTCTGATGCAACCAAGTCCCGCCAATATGAATCCTTTTGTTGATGGTCGTTGTAACAATTAAAATTTGCCAAGACACATGCCAATGAAGGTTTACATACGCCGAAGAACCACCTCATGTATTAGTCAGTGAGACCTATTGAAATTGCTAAGACCTCTGCCCGACGGCCAAACACATGCCGATATGCTTATTCTGAAGTGGGTCGGGGAGACATAAAGAAATTGATAAGACCTTATCACGATGGTATTACATATGCCGATACAGAACACTTTTCTGTTGCTGAAACCAAAGACAAGTCTTGCTGAAATAACCTTTCTTGTGTCGGTCACCAAGACAACGGGAATGTCACGCCGAAAGCAGTCTGTATGCAAAATTCAATCGCCAAGACATCTGAAATGTCTTGCCGATAGGAAACTCAGACAGTTCAAAGAGGATCGGGGAGACCCTGCCATACTCATGCCGATGTGTAAGCCTGATATGCAAAGAGAACCATCCTGACAAAGAAACCATCTTTCAAACGCTATTAGTCAAAGATGTAGCATTCACAACTTGAACCAGAAAACTCATCACCATGAAATGTAACCATAACAAATAACATTTTGTAATAGCCAAGAGACATAAAAGAAGTGCCATAATAAATCATGAAGATCCAAACTGAGACTAATCATCAAAGAGAACCAATTGAAAGGGATTTTGACATCAAGGACAAACTATATGATCACAACTAAGATCCAACAGTTTCATGAGTAGTGATTCACAAGAACCCATATCTCATGATAATGAATGGTCCACTTGGCACTCATTGCATCTAGGTGATGCTCACAGAGGTGAAGCATTGGGCCTTCCTAGGAGGTCACCCATCCTAGTAATGCTCAAGCTCAAGCGTGCTTAACCACAAAACTTTCCCTAAGGTTAAGCCCACTTAGCTTCCAACCCCATTTGCAAGACCTTCAACAAGTGTTGTGCCTCATGAACCATTCATTATAGAGCCTCTTTAGCTCATCAATTGATAATTTGAATCCTGATAGAAATATAATGATTTGACACACTATGGAAAATACCTCCTACATAATAAATAGATGTTGATCTATCTATGACAAAATTTCAATTGCAATCAAATCATTACCTTGTCTATGCTACCACATTGTGCATTTTTTTGTCATGCATCACCATGAGACCACATTTCTTTAAGGAATTTTTTCAAACAACTCACTACCTTTTCTATGCCACCACATTTTCCATACATGTCTACCAAAGTATTTTATGAAACATGTCTATGCTATCACATTTTTCATACATGTCTACCAAAGCATTTTATGAAACAAGGTAGTGAGCTATTTGAAAAATGCCTCAAAGAAAGTGGTCTCATACGACTTTGACATCAAGTATGTAAAAGGAAAAAATAACATTGTGGTCGATGCATTATTTGGGAGACCCCATTTGAGCTCTTTATGTGATATTTTTGCTTATTGGAGAGAGTTGATTATTGTTGATTATGTTAAAAATTAGTTTGCAACTAGCATTGTCGAGGGAACTTTACATGATAAGAGGTATAGGTTGGTTGATGGTTTGATACAGTATAAGGGAAGAATCTTCTTGCTGCTTGAATCTAAACTAAAAAGGAATATTTTGCAATCATTTCATGACATTCCACTTGCTAGTCATCAAGGATATTTTAAGACATATAGGAAAATCCGTGAAAGATTTCCATGGAAAGGGATTAAGGATAAGGTCCTACGCTATATCAAGGAGTGTCCTACTTGTGAAATGAACAAAAATGAGCACACCTTTCCAGCTGGTTTGTTGCAGCCCCTACCTATTCTGGATCAGAAATGGGAAAGTATCTCGATAGATTTCATCACAGGGTTGCTAAAGGAGCAAGTGAAAGATTTCATAATTGTTGTTGTGGATAGATTGACTAAGCCTGCTCATTTCTTTTCCATAACTAGCTCATTTACAACAGCTCAAGTTGTTGATTTGTTCTTCCATGAGGTCTTTAGGTTGCATGGGTTACCGAAGAACATTGTAAGTGACAAGGAAAACAAGTTCCTAAGCACTTTTTGACAAGAGATCTTCAAATTGAGTGGTATAGTGCTCACCCCAAGAACTAGTTATCAGCCACAGATGGATGGGAAAATGAAGATTGTGAACAAGTGGTTGGAGGGATATCTTAGAAATTAATATTTCAAGGTAGCAGAAGGCTTGGGTGAGATGGCTTTATTTGGGAGAGTATTGCTACAATTATTCCTACCACATTTCTATCAAAATGTCTCCATTCATGGCTTTGTATGGTTACGAGGCTCCTAGCTTCGTAGCCTTGTTGTTTGGTGATAATAGAGCCCCTCAAGCAAGGTATATGTTGCAGAAAAGTCAAGACATTTTGAGATCATTGAAGAACAATCTTCATCATGCACAAAATCATCATAAGTTGTATGTTGATCAACAATGTATTGAGCGCACATTTGAGGTTGGTGACATGGTCTATTTGAGACTCTAGCCTTACATACAGTCTACTCTCAAGAAGAGTGGAGCAAAGAAACTCAAGCCATTTTTCTATGGACCTTTCTAGGTTATCAGGAGAGTTGAGGAAGTGGCTTACAAGTTAGAGCTACCAACAAGTAGCAAGGTGCATAATGTCTTCCATGTGTCATGCCTCAAGAAGGTGTTAGGACACAATGTTGTTGCTTCATTATATTTTCCTCCATTGGATAAGGAAGGACAATTGGTTTTAGTTCCTGAGGCTCATTGATTTTAGAGAGCACTCTTTGAGGAGAAGGTCAATAAAAGAGTATTTGGTGAAGTGGAAGGATTTTCCTATTGAGGATGCTACTTGGGAGGATGAGAAAATTTTGTAGGATCCAGACTTGTGATTGGTTGGGGGAAAGCAATCTTGGAAAGGGAAAACTATAATGTCCCCTTCTTAATAGTAGTCTCATCAGTTGACAGTTAGCCTATCCTGAAGGCTCGTAGGCTAGTCAGAAGTAGAAATTAGGGTTTCCTATTTTCTAGGAGGTTTCTTCTAAGGTTTCAATGGTTCGAATGCAGGAGTTTTGCAAAGTGGTTTCTAGGTCTGTTTGGGTTCTCATAGAGCTTCAGAATGGTGTAACATGCATTTGCATCAGGTGAATTTTTTGGACTTGCTATTTTTACTAAGTTGTGACAACTGCCTGGTTTGTGCTTAAAATTAGTTTGAAGTCACTTACTATTTTTAGTAGTATATTATTTATAGTAAGTTCTATTTCTAGTAGGGCAGTATGAGAAGTTTAGTCTCCAACATTCTTGGAGCTTGTGTTTGGCAAGTTTAGTGCTTTAAGTGATTTCATGGTTAGACTCCTTAGTTGGTGAGTATAATGTTTTTAAGTGAAATATTACTAAGGCAATTGAGGACGCCTAGTTTGGGAGAATATTTGAATATTATAAAGTTATTTCACTTAAGTGACTTGGATGCCTAACTTGTGATATTTTCATTTTAATAAAGATATATCTCTTATGTGCTTTTGGATGCCTTGGTCAAGGGGTCAAAGATGAAACTCAAATGAAAATTCAAAGGTGAATGTGAATCCTCATTTGGGTGCCTTATTTGGAGGGAAAAAGGTTTTGAATGGAGAGTTGAGAAAAGTTATAAATAAGAGGCTTTGTTTTCATTTTTGGCATCCACTTTTGCTAATACAATGAAGTGTTGTTAAAATTTCTTCAAACCCTTGCTTCGAGGAATGCATACCTCCTAGCCCCTTCTCATTTTTGTACTTGCAAGATAGTACCTAGCTGATTCAATGATCGTTATTTACTCAAAAGTGTAGATTGAGCTTATTGAAGATGGATTACTTTGATGTTTTTTTTTTTTTTTGAAGTGTTTTTATCAGTTTTTGGTGTTGTTGGTTTGGTGCTAGCTAAAGCACATTTTTGGTTGTAGCTCTCAAAGTGATTTTTGTTTGGTTTTGGGTATTGAAGCTATGTATACACCCATCTTGGGTGCCCCTTTCCACCAAGTTTCAGATTTTATTGTGGAGTCTCTATTTTCTAGGCTAGTCACCCTCTCCTTGGAGGTCGTACTATCTTCAGTAGTGCATTAGGAACCATGTGCATAAAAACTATGTTGTTTTGGGGTGTTTTCTCAATTGGAACTTGATTTCCTTTCCTTTATGCTTCACTTGCACTTTGTTTGACATCATTCAAAGGAGTATTGATGAAGTTGCAAGTGTTTTGGTATTTTTGGAGCTTGCTTATTAGAATTTATGTACGCTACATTTTCATATCAAACTTGGTAAAATATTTTGTTTGATCTCATTTCTTAAGTTTGATAGCTTGTTCTAGTTTGGCGATCATTCCCCAATATTTTGGTGTTCTTTAGATACATATATCTCTTGTACTTGTAGGTAATACTTCACATTGTAACATTGAATCAATAGTACTAATCAGCCCTTTATATTTCTACAATTTAAATTTCTTTTATACCCGATGAAAAGTGGAAGGGGTCGGCTAGCCACCCAGACATTTATTTTCAATATTTTGCATTTCCACTCCCGTTGAATAAGTGGTTGAGTTGCTTTCAGTTTATTACTTTACTTTCATTGTAGCCCACTGAAAAGTGGAAGAGGTCAACTTGTTGCCTAAGTACTTTCATGTTCTAGTTGGTCAACTAAGTCATCAACACTTTGTATTTCCAGCTTTTAGTATTTTAGCTAATGAGATCCCCTTTCCATCATATGATCTAACCTTTCCTACATTGGGATCTGGGTTATTAGAAAGTGAAGGGTTGCATTTCAGTATTGTACTTTCGTTTTCATATTTCATCTAATGATCCCCTTGTACCATATGCTCTCACCTTGCCCTCACTGGGATCTGGGTGATCAAAAAGTGAAGGGTTGCTTTCCCATTGGATTATCTTTCATTCATCTAACATTAACTGGTGAATTTCTTGTGCTCAAATTGAAAAAAAGTAAGGGATATATTTCAATAGATATCGAGATTGATATATTAAGGTGTACTTGAACTAGACTTGTGAGTCCAAGAAAACTTGATAAAGAGTGGAGGTTTTCAACACAAGAGTATCTTTGAAACCCTCAATTTGGTATATCCACAAATAATATGATAAAGATAAAAGATAGGGGATCTAATTTAAACTTTGATAAATTTTGACAATGATAATACAATATACCAAAAATTTGTCTACTCTGCAAATAGTATCAAGGACAATAAGACAATTCCAATAAAATACTATTTAAGCTTTGATTATTTGATTGTTTGACATTTTACATTTCATTTTCACTTTGTTTTGAAATGTATTGATTTTTAATGATGTTTGAGTTTTTTTAATTTGTTCAATGATTAGAAACACATAAGTCTAGTTCAGATTGAAATTCAAATTGAATAAATTTAGAATGAATGTCATGGAACATTTCACCTATTTGTACATATCCATGATGGATTAGTGATGGAATTGTAGGAGGATCCTCGTGTGTAGCAACTTGTTCATATGAATTTCCATCAAGAGCCACCACAGGTTGATCTTCAAACACATTATCACTTGAAGCTATGTGATCATGTCCATTAGTCAATTTTGTAATACTATCATTCACATTATCAATATAAGGCTTATCATATAACTCTTGTGAAATTTCAATGCTCACCTCATCAACATATGAAGGAGAAACAAAAAAAGAAGACTCTCTAAATTAATTCCGTATTGGTCCCAACTCATACTCCTGATCGCAACCATTAGAAACATCAACTTCTTGATTCAATTCCACTTTTTGTTCTTTGAGATGTGTATCAGCAACTTGTTGGAGTCCTTTCATGGAAAAATCACTCAATGTATTTTTTTGTGTGTATCCTCCTTATGTTTTGACAATTCTACTCATTCTTCCACTTTCCTAATTGTTGCCTAGCATTGAGAACATGTGAATTCTGAGTGTGCCTCTTCATGTATCCTACACTATCCTGGTAGCAATAGCTCCTCTAAACAGATTTTGTATCGTAAGCTTGACCAGTCCATAAATTTTGCAATAAACTCATCATATCTCAACAAAGCTAGGTCCTCATCATTAGTAGGGGAAATGTGGCTAATAACTTCCTTTTTCCTAAGGTTCATCCCCATCCAACTCGGTTGAACATTTTATTGCAGACATTTGACTTGCTTTTTTAGGAACATCTCTTATTTTTGCAGGTTACATTTCACTTGGACACTCATCATTTACCTCTACTATCTTAGATATTTTAGGTTCCTCTTTCTATCACTCCACTTCCTCTTGGGCTACCTCAACATTTTACGTTGCATATTCTTCACATTCAATGCTTGTAGGCTCCTCTACAATGCATCCCTCGTATGATTGTTCCAAATAACTCTTCACTTGATTGATGATATCCTTGTTGGAATATGTGCCTCAATCCTTACTGACATGGAACTCCTGAAGGGAAAATTCGTTATGACATTGTTCATGTCTAGCTGACTAACTGTTCTAAATCTGCTGGATAAGTTCATGTCGCCAAGACAGAGTTGATGTCTTGCCGACAATCTCTATCGCTGTGACTTTTTGTGTTCGGCATGACCTTTTGTCAAACGGAGACCTCCAAGCGATAGTTTGATCTTATCAGGCTAACTCACGGATGTTGGGGAGAGGTCCCAACGAATGGTGAAAGTCTCACCAATAGCATATGGCTATTGGGGTAACACAAGGGTTGTGGGAGAATTCTCAACAAAACTGGAATGTCTCACCGATAGTCTAAGGTCATCGGGCTAACACAAGGATCTCGGGGAAATCTCTCAGCGACTACGTGATGTCTCACCGACGGTGGTTGATTTCGTTATGACATCTTTGCTCGGTGAAAGGTCTTAGCAAAAGGCATAAGTCTTGCCGACTCGGTAAGACTTGGTGATGCTCGATGAAAGGTCTCAGCGATGAAGAGCGGTCTCGCCGACGGGGATATACATTATGCTTTAACGGTGACAAAAAGACTTCGTTGTAAAGTCTCAGTAACTTGGATAAGTCTCGTTGACTCGGTAAGTCTTGATGGAACATGATGTAAGGTCTCAGTGAGAATGAAGTGTCTTTCCGATAGTATAACTCTTCGATGTGACTTTGGATGTCAATATGTGGTCTCACCGAAGAGCGATAGTCTCACCAAATGGAAAACTCACGCTGGCATGACTTGAAGACTTCGGCATGAGGTCTTGGTGATCTACAGAAGTCTTTTCGATGGAAAAGTAGAGATCAATATGACTTATGGCATTTGGTATGAGTCTTGCCGATGAGAAACCTCTTGCCAACTATTGGAGACTTAAGCCGATATCGATAGTGAATACTTTGTGGCATCGAGGAGACACTGTTAGTGTCTCGCTGATATGCCAACAAAGTTTGAACACCTTTAACCATGTGACCATCCTATGTGGCATCTCGTGGACCAATCAGAGGAAGAAAAACTTGAATGATTGGTGATTGGTTTCTTGCAACAGTGTTATGTTGGTGTTGAACTACATGCAAGGAAAAATCAATTGCTTGAAAGGAAACTGTATATGATTGGAAATGGCGGATAAGGATGCATAGAAGACAAAATCAAAATGTGATAAAATAAAAGCAAATTGATTCTAATTTGTGAATGATTTTTGAGTTGAATCAGATTTGATGAGAGCATTGCCTGTAACTGATGAACAATGAGTAAATCTACTATGACTATTACCAGAGAGTTGTATCTCTGTTTTGTATGTAATTGATTGTTACTGTAAGACAAAGAGATTCAGCTTGGTGTGCTGGGTTTTTTCCTGATAGGGTTTTCCCACGTAAAACTAGTGTTCATTTGACTTTGTGTATTTGTTTTTTTTCTGTAAATCACTCATGTGTGTCTTAATTGGATTGTAATTAGAAAATTAAAAGTACCTGTCTATATTCTTCCCTATAGTTTTGACATTAGGAAAGTGATTCTGCACCTCTACTTTCTTTACAAGTGGTATCAAAGCCTGGCTTGTTGTGTTATCCTTGTGAGTGGGTTGGGTTTTTTGTGTCAACTCTTTTTTAGTGGGATTCTGGTAGAGGTCTGTTAATTTAATTACAAATTAAGATGGCAAGCACATCCGGGAAGATGGAAATAGAGAAATTCAATGGTAGCAATTTTGAGTTGTGGAAACTCAAAATGGAAGATCTGTTAGTCGACTGAGATCTTTGGAATGTTGTGTCTGGAATGAAACCTCAGGCCATGAAGCAGGAAGATTGGGACCTGGCAAATAGAAAATCAAAAGGGTTGATAAGGCTCTATTTAGCAGACTCTGTTCTTCTAAACGTGCATGAAGAAAAGATTGCAGCCTCTTTGTGGAAGAGACTAGGTGCTATTTATTAGGGCAAGTCCTTGGTGAACAAGATGTTCTTGAGAAAGAAGTTGTACAACTTGAAGATGCAGGATGGAGTTGTTGTTGCTGATCACTCGAGTGCTTTCAACATGTTGATTGCTCAGTTAGCATTTGCTAGTGTGAAGATAAAAGAAGAAGATCGTTGCATGTTGTTGTTATGTTATTTGCCTGATTCATGGGATCATCTAGTGATGGTTATTGGGAGTACAACATCCACATTCAAGATGCAAGATGTTGTTGCTTCTCTGCTATTAGAAGAAATGAGAAGAAAATATTCTGAGATGGAAAAGGAGGCTCTGGCTATCAGAGGTAGATCAAAGGAGAAAGGCAAGAAGAAGGACAAGAAATCTAGATCAAAATCAGAAGGGAGATCAAAGTCTCCTAGCAAGAAGTACAACGTGAAATGTTGGAATTGTGGGCAACCTGATCATGTTCGAAAGGACTGCAAGGAGGAGAAAAAGAAGAACTCTTCTGGCAATGATTCTTCTCAAAGTGATGCAGATGTCTTCATTGCAGCTTTGGCTACATGGGCATCAGATGATATCTAGCTTATTGATTCTAGAGCATCTTTCCACATGACATCTCATAGAGACAGGTTCACGAAGTATGAAGAATATAATGGTGGAAAGGTGTACTTAGCAAGTGATTCATCTTTGAAAATTTTTGATTGTGGAAGAGTCAAAATTCAATTCCCTAATGGAAGAGTGAAGGGAATCAATGATGTGATGCATATACCAGGTCTGGCTCGAAACCTAATTTTTGTAAGTAAGTTGAATGATATTGGAGTGCAGGTCATGTTCTCTGGAAATGGCTGCAAGATGACTAGAGGCTCTATGGTGTTGGCTAGGGGTGCTCAAATTGGTACCTTGTACAAGCTGAATGCACATGTATTCAATGCAATAGTGTCTCCGCAAAGTCACTTAAGGCTACTCATGAAGAAAAGAAGGAAAATGTTCCTAATGGTGTAAACTCCATGGAGGTTAAACTTCCAGTAGAGAAGACTATGCTCTGGCATCATAGGCTAGGCCAGATTGGTGAGAAAGGTTTAAAAACCTTGAAAAAAAAAAATCTGGTAGAAGGGCTTGAAGATTGTAACCTTGAATTCGAATTTTGTGAACATTGCATATATGGAAAGCAACATCATGTTTCATTTTATTCCAGTCCTCACAAATCTTCTGGTTTGCTTGATTATATTCATTCTAATGTTTTTGGTCCAGTAAATGTTCCTTCTTTGTCTAAATCAAGATACAATGTGCCGTTTATTGATGACTATTCAAGAAGAACATTTGTATATTTTCTGAAAAGTAAATCAGAAGTGTTCAGTCGATTTAAGGAATTTAAAAACCTTGTAGAAAATAAGACTCGTAGAAAAATAAAATTTTTAAGGACTGACAATGGCGGTGAGTTTTGTTTAGATGAATTCAAAAGGTACTATAAGGATCATGGGATTAAAAGACATAAGACTACACCTTAGACTCCACAACAAAATGGAGTTGCTGAAAGGTTCAACAGGACAGAATGGAAAGAGCACAAAGTATGCTGAGCAGTGTTGGCTTGGAGGAGAAGTTTTGGGCTAAAGTAGTCTCTACAGCATGTTACTTGGTAAATCATTCTCCTAACTCTGCTCTTGTTGAGAAGACACCTTTGGAAGCATGGTCTGAAAGAATCCCTCTCTCAAACATATTCGTGTCTTTGGCTGTGAGGCATATGCATATGTGCCATTTGAAAAAAGGTCTAAGTTGGAAAACAAAGTTGTAAAGTGTATTTTCATTGGCTCTAGTGCTGGCATAAAAGGATACAAGCTTTAGAATCATGAGACTGAGAAGGTTGTGTACAACAAAAGTGTTATCTTTCGTGAGTTGAAGCCTTCTACATTGGACCTACAGTCAGAGAAGAAATCATAAAATGAAAAGGATGTAGCAGCAATTCCTCCGACACCAGATAAAGAGGAATTGAAAAATCAAAATGTACCTAATACTGAGGAGAGCTCAAGTAGTTTTGAAAGTTCTGAAGAAGATGAAGAACCACCTCAGCCTAAGCCTGTGAGGAGGTCAACTCGTGAAAGAAAGCAACCTAAAAGGTATGGGTTTTCTCTAATAGATTCTACTTGTGCTTATGCTTTAATTTCTAGCACTGATGAACCTAGGACTATAAAAGAGGCATTTAAAATGTCTGATTCAAACTCTTGGTTGGAATCCATGAATGAAGAAATGGCATCATTAGAAAAGAATGATACCAGTAGTTTGGTGTCATTGCCTAAAGGTAGAAAAGTTGTGGGTTGCAAATGGGTGTTTAAAAAGAAAATAGGTCTGGGCGGTAGTGTGGAAAAATATAAAGCAAGGCTGGTTGCAAAAGGTTATTCCCAGGTAGAGGGAATTGATTATGGAGAAATCTTTTCTCCTGTAGCTAAGCTGACATATATTAGATTTCTTTGTCACTTGCAGTAGCGTATGACTTAGAAATTGAGCAGATGGATTTGAAGACAACATTTCTTCATGGTGATCTTGAAGAAGAAATTTATATCTCCCAGCTAGAGTACTTTGTCGAAAAAGGTAAAGAAAGACTGGTTTGTAAGTTGAAGAAATCTTTGTATGGTTTAAAATAGTCTCCTAGAATGTGGTACCATAAATTTGACACTTTTGTTTTGTCATTGGGATTTGTAAGATCAAAATGTGATCATTGTGTATATTACAAAGCTGAAAGTGATCAAGTCCTTATTATTGCACTCTATGTTGATGATATGTTTTTCATAGGCAATAGTAAGCTAATGATTTATGATCTTAAGTCTCAGTTGTCTGCAAAGTTTGAAATGAAAGATCTTGGTGCAGCAGGGTATATTCTGGGAATGGAAATAACCAGGGACAAGAAGAATAGAAAGCTTTGGCTCAGTCAAAGTAAGTATGTCAAGATTGTTCTGGAGAGATTTTGTATGACTAATTGCAAACAGCTAGTTGTTCCAGTTATGCAGGGAACGAAGTTATCTATTGAGGATTGTCTAAAATCTCCTTCTGAGATGGAGGACATGACCAATGTGCCTTATGCAAGTGCAGTTGGCAGCCTCATGTATGATATGGTCTGTACAAGGCCATACATTGCCCAAGCAGTGGGAGTTCTTAGTCGTTTTATGGCTAATCCTGGAAGAATACATTGGGATGTTGTGAAGAGTGTTTAGATATCTGAAGGGAACTTCATACTATGTTTTGTGTTACCATGGAAACTTGGTTAAATCACAAAGGAATCTTAGTATTCGAGGTTATGTGGACTTTGATTGGGCAGGGGACATTGACCGCAGAAGATCCACCAGTGGATATATTTTCATGATGAATGGTGGTGCAGTGAGTTGGATGAGCAAGCAGCAGGCTGTAGTCGCTTTTTCCACTACAGAATAAAAATATATGACAACAACACATGCCTATAAAGAAGCAATCTAGTTAAAATGTTGTGTTCCAACATTGGTTTTGATGTAGGAAAAATTACTGTCTACTATGATAGTCAGAGTGCTATATGTTTGGCAAAGAATCATACTTTCCATGCCAAGACAAAACATATAGATGTACAGTATCACTTTGTACAAGATATGGTGGAGGATGGGAAGGTCTCTTTGGAGAAATTGGATACTCTGGAGAATGTTGTAGATGCATTGATGAAGCCTGTGAGCACAGACAAGTTTAGGTGGTGTGGCAATTCGATGGGCCTCTTGGCCCATGAATTTCAGTAGTTTTATTATGCTGTGGAGGTGTCAGTAAGATCTTCGTCAAGTGGGAGCTTGTTGGAATATGTTCCTCAATCCTTACTGACATGGAACTCCTAAAGGGCAAAGTCATTGTGACATTGTTCATGTCTAGCCGACTAACTATTCTAAATTTGCTTGATAAGTTCATGTCTCCAAGACAGAGTTAATGTCTTACCGACAATGTCTATCGCTGTGACTTTTTGTGTTCAGCATGACCTTTTGTCAAATCGAGACCTTCAGGCAACAATTTGATCTTATCGGGCTAACTCATAGATGTCAGGGAGAGGTCCCAGCAAATGGTGAAAGTCTCACCGATAGCATATGGCTATCGGGGTAACACAAGGGTCACGAGAGAAGTCTCAATGAAACTGGAATGTCTCACCGATAGTCTAAGGTCATCGGGCTAACACAAGGATATCGGGGAAATCTCTCAGCAACTACGTGATGTCTCACCAACGGTGGTTGATTTCGTTATGACATCTTTGCTCGGTGAAAGGTCTTAGCGAAAGGCATAAGTCTTGCTAACTCGGTAAGACTTGGTGATGCTCGATGAAAGGTCTCAGCGATGAAGAGCGATCTCACCGACAGGGATATACATGATGCTTTCGCGGTGACAAAAAGACTTCGTTGTAAGGTCTCAGCGACTTGGATAAGTCTCGCCAACTCGGTAAGACTTGATGGAACACGATGTAAGGTCTCAGCGAGGATGAAGTGTCTTGCCGCTAGTATAACTCTTCGATGTGACTTTGGATGTCGATATGTGGTCTCATCGAAGAGCGATAGTCTCACCGAATGGAAAGCTCACACTGACATGACTTGAAGACTTCGGCATGAGGTCTTGGTGATCTGTAGAAGTCTTGTCGATGGAAAAGTAGAGATCAATATGACTTATGGCATTCGGTATGAGTCTTGTCGGTGAGAAACCTCTTGTCGACTGTTGGAGACTTAAGCCAATATCGATAGTGAATACTTTGTGGCATCGGGGAGACACTGTTAGTGTCTCACCGATATTCCAACAAAGTTTGAATGCCTTTGACCGTGTGACCATCCTATGTGGCATCTTGTGGACCAATCAGAGGAAACAAAACTAGAATGATTGGTAGTTGGTTTCTTGCAATAGTGTTACACTGGTGTTGAACTGCATGCAAGGAAAAATCAATTGCTTGAAAGGAAACTGTCTATGATTGGAAATGGCAGATAAGGATGCACAGAAGACAAAATCAAAAACTGATAAAATAAAAGAAGATTGATTCTAATTTGTGAATGATTTGTGAGTTGAATCGGATTTGATGAGAGGATTGTCTGTAACTGATGAACAATGAGTAAATCTACTGTGACTATTACCAGAGAGTTGTATCTCTATTTTGTATGTAATTGTTTGTTACTGTAATACAAAGAGATTTAGCTTGGTGTGGTGGGTTTTTTCTTGATAGGGTTTTCCCACGTAAAACTAGTGTTCGTTTGTCTTTGTGTATTTGTTTTGTTTCTATAAATCACTCATGTGTGTCTTAATTGGATTACAATTAGAAAATTAATAGTACCTGTTTGCATTCTTCCCTATAGTTTTGACATTAGGAAAGTGATTTCGCACCTCTGCTTTCCTTACAATCCTCACATGAAGAACAAATGAGCTCTGAATGAGATGCATTATGCATTCTACACCAACTAGATAGGAGAAAATCTTGCGAACACAAGCCACTACTCAGTTAATCCTTAACTAGCTCTATGAATGCTTCAACCACAACATTAGAAAATTCTTCTTTTGATTCCACATAAGCTAATGGTTTATGCACATCCCAGAAGAAAATTTCTCCTTACAAATCCATTTCCATTATGCCCAAAAAGGTTAAGCATTCGAGCTCATTGTGCCTAGAAGTATTGTGAATTATGCACTTGTCAAATAATGCAAGCTCATGCAAACTCTTGTAGTGCAATTGCTTACTCAAAGACTCATGAAGCTGAGCAATATCAACCTGAGGACTATCCTTACAAAAAGAAATGTAAGACTGTTGTGTTTTCATCCTGATTCAAAAATTTCTTTTGAAAGAGATCTATTGTATATCATATTTTCAACATGAAGGCTCATTCAACTTCTAGCTATGTTGCTTTCGCTTAACCCTCCTTCTAGCACTAGTTTTGTTGGTGGTGTTTTTAACATTGCTCAGCACAGACAAAGTACAAGTACTCTATCTCTATTGAAAGGTGATTTCTATTAGAAAACTTCAAAAAACAACCCCAAGGTCTCTAATGTTAGGTCTTGACAATGCGGAAAACAAATTAATAATGATGTGATTTGTTGGTTATCACAAGGGGTCTTATAATTCAACAATACATGAAGCATTTAACTTATCATCCAATGTGGAAATGTGGTGATGTTGGTTCGATTCTAAAACTAACTCAAAGAAATATAAAAATATATAGGGTTGAGAAAGATTCTAATTATAACTCCTAAGATCAATCACAACATTAGATAATGTTGCAGATGGACAAACCCCTATAAAACCAATCCCTGCTTAATCAAGGACAAGCCTACAACTACACAAAAATAGTGAAATCTTCTAAGGTAACTGAAAGATTTTTAGACCATGAACATACGTACATATACCCAATTACTAGCACAACATGAACAAACATTCACAGTTAAACTTAGTGCAACATTTGGCTCAAATTAACTTTACACAACAATTGACCATCAACAAACCACCAAAAGTATGAGTAGTAGATTCATCAAACACCATTAACATTTCACCATCATTATGAAAGAACTGAAACTAACATGGAGAGTTAGAAAAGGAAGCCATAAAACTATCAATCTCAACACAAAAATTCACCAAGTCAATGACCTATCTACATTAATTTCTCTTGCATAAGCTTAACAATCTCCTGTTCTTCCTCTCCTATAGCTACTGAATAACTAACTTGCAAAATCTAACCAATTCCAACTTTCTAACCCTTTACAAACGAGAATGAACTGGCCTTATATAGATATTGCATTACAATTTCAATGGCCAATATTTAATCTATTCAATGGCTTAGATCATTCCTCTAGAAGCCCTAGGAAGTTACATTAAATTTGGGCACACATGCCTCAATAGCACATAATCGTACGAATTCAATTACATTTCGAACCAAAGAGAAATATGTATTCAACCACCTTGGCAATGATAACAATCTTTATTGGGGAAATGAAAAAAACTTCACATGTTACCCTTTGAAGCATTGTCTAGTTGTACACAGTTGGGGCATAGATTCTTATGTGGGTCCACATTTAAATCTTCTAGGTTGAATACAATTTCAGCTTTTAAAATTTTATTGGCAGCACAATTTGGCACATATACATAGGTAGTTTCCTGAACTATTTGAAAATTTCATCTTGGGCACATTTCCATATGTGGGTTCTCCATTTGAATTATATAGCCTTTAGTGATTAGCATTTGCATGATTTAAGTCCCACATGTAGAACCTACACAAAATACAATTACAAAGTCCCATTAGATCCTTACAACGAGTTATTTATTCAAATTGTAAAGGATGCATCATGAATGAATGAGAAAATAAAAAAAACTATCCATAAGAATACATACAAAACATGAGCCCCTCTGAATGAGCCATCATATTCTCAAATTTTATAGCCTGACACTCTTTGCAGATCCAGATTTCATATTTCAATCCTTAAACTGCTCCCTTGTTGTCAAATATCAATCTCATAATTATGCAGATCTAGAAATCTTCATTAATAAGCTAAAATCCCAATTTGTATGAAAACTTGAGATGAATTCCCTTTTAATTGCAATCCAAGAACATGTCATAATTCCCTCACTTTTTGTCTTTGTAGACTCAAGTTTTGCACCCCAACCTAATCACTGGGGACATTGCTCATGTACTTAAAAAGACTCCTTTTGCTGGTCAAATTCTTCTCATATCCCTACAAATCCTTTGAATCTTCATGTATTAGAATGGTTTTATTTAGTTCCTCACTTCAATTGAGGATTCCATGCTAGAGCCTTGCCTTTGGAGGCATTGATTTAAGTCTATGTAGAATGGTTTTTCCTGAACTATCCTTTCTCATGAACCCACAAATGTTTAAATTCTATGTGTCTTATGTTATCATGGATTTAAATCCAATGATGGAAGGGTCAATTATTTTGAAATTTGAAATCCTTAGATCTTTTACGAGTAGAGCCCCTACATCCGCAAATCTATCTATTCAATGTTTATGTAGTGGTAACTTGATTTGTTCGATAATTTGCATGATCATAATCATGTCAACGACGCTTCATGCATTCACAATGAATTCTCATCAATCTAGTGCAATCACTTCCCAAAATTTCTTTCTTCTCTACTAACTATGCCTCACCCCATTCTCATGAACCATGGATTGAATCATCATCATACCACCAGCAAGAACATCATTGCTAGGCCCTCATTTGCAAAACAAAACTCAAAAGCCTGAAAAGGTGGAGCCAACCTATACTTCTAAGCGAATTGATATTGCAGTGAACTCTTTATTCATGAACTCATGTCGCTCTAGTGGAATAATTTACTAGCTCCCTTTATCATTGGGAACCCCAATCCTAAACCTGCACAAACATAGCAAACAAACACATAATTAGATTCAAATACAAGTTATAACTAAGATTCCCCATGAAATTCATTCGCAATGCTCAAAATAGGAAGAAATGAAGAAAAAAACAAGAAAGAAACCAAATCTTATTTAAAACTTGCAAACTCTCAATCCCATGGGGGAATTGGTGCCAATTTCATGTGGAAATTGGTCCTTTCCCAACTCCTATGCAGGCTTTGTGATGATTTGATGAAGATTGTTTCACTTGATGATTGATTCAATTGAGCTCCATGAAGACACTTGCAATAAACTAGCTAAGAACTTGATAATATGGATGAAAATGAATATGCTTGAGGATGAAATTATGTATAGGAAACTTGCTCAAATTGTGGATGATCAAAACGATGGATGACCTCTCTATTTATAGAAGAAAGTGATGAGAGAAGAGGAAAAATGGATGAATGTGGGATAAAAACCCAACTAATAGCATGAAGCCACTTGTCAACATGTGAGTGGACAAAGGTGGAGCACATTTTGGTCATTGTGCAATTAAATGCAATTAGGTGGAATTTCAAAATAGTGAAATGACAAGTTGGAGGGAAGAGAAGATGGAGTTATGTCCACTTGGCTCAAGGCAAAAGGACATGTAAGATGACATAAATGCCTTGTTGGATGGACTCATTCCACTTGGAGGGATTTTCAAATTTAGAGAATATTTCAACATTGATGCCTTGTTGAAAGTAAATACAGATTTAATAAATCAAAATAAATAATTTATTGTGCAAGTTGCATTATCTAGAGGATGTGACATGTATTAGGATTAAATTAGTTACCAGGATTTGATTAATTTAATAGGAGATTAGTTGATGTGACCATTTGATTTAGATTTTGGATTGATTAAAATCAAAATGAGAGAAAAATGATTTAGATTTAATTAAATAAAGATGTTTGATTTATTTAACCAAAGGGGATGATGTTAGATTAAATCAAATTAGTGTTTAATTTATTTAATTTAATAGGATGACTTTAGAGATTTAATCAAATAAAGTGAATTATTTAATTAAAAGAGGGACTATAGAGTTAATCAAATAAAATGGTTTATTTAATTAACGAGGAATGATGACTTAATCAGATAAATTTGATTTATTTAATTAAGAGAGGAAATTGATGAATTTAATCAAATAAGGGTTATTCGATTAAATAGTTAGAAAAGTGGATAATTCAAGATGAAGCGATGTTAGTTAAACCAGGATTGAGTGTATAGCATCAATCAGTACATTTTACGTGTCTACAGTTTACCCCTCTTTGAAGCGATGTACTTGTTGCATTGATTCAAAGAATAAACATTTCTTGATCAAAACTCAAAAATTTCTTAATTTTCAAAATGCCCCAATGTTGCCCCAATAGACAAAATATGTTGATATACTGCCCCCTCAAGAGAGGACAAAAATTTCAACTTTTTGGGTGATCTCATGAAAAAAAGAGGACAAGATGCCTAACAGGTCCAAAAAGAGCTCTAGGAGGTCAAAAATATGCCAAAACGTGACAAAACGATGCAAAATAGCCCTCAATTGAACAAAAATAGGCTTGAGGGTCCAAAACCTTGGCTGGATAGCCAAACGAGGTAAAATAACCCTAACTTTTGGGCTTAAATAGTCCTCAGGGGGCCATTTCCAATTCATTTGCACATGTAGCCTTTAGAGATTTTAGCGATTTGAGCTCTAACCCCCTTGGAGAGATGGTGCAACAGGTGCTTCCACAACACGTCTCAAAGCGATTGCGAGTGTACTAGCGACATCTAGGCATAAGACCTCCAATGAGTGATCCTAACTTGATCTCATTTTTCATGTTTGCATGCATTTATTAGGACTAAGAAGTCAAATTAGGTTCAGCAATGTAGTATAACACTGCTACAAACTTATTTTCAACATGACTCGGCCTCAAATTGTGTTGCATGTGAGATTAGCATCATGCCAATGGAGTTTACAAATTAGGATTTTAGGTCAAAGTACATCGCATGTGTGATTAGCACCGTGGTAGTCCTGTTTGAAACTTAGGTTTAGGGGTCACTGACAAACTACGTCGCAACGGCAGAGTTTGAGGGTCCAAACTCTTCCAACGGAACAGTTTGAAACTTTCAAAATACATCTCCTTTACAAACAGCTTTGCATATGTTGTTTCAAAAGCGAAAAATCTTGACCGAGCTTAATATTTTTTCATGAAGTTTGACGCTCTGACTTTGTTGATGCAGGAGGAGATCGAGATTCTCCACTCTCGAGAGTACATGTCCTCAATTCTATTTGGCATTCTAGAGGGGATGCACGAGTAGCTACAAGAGCACTTGGGAGTGCTAGGACTATGGTACATTGCATATGCACACCCAGTCCTAACTCACTTGGGCATGATGACTGTGTTGGCTGAGCAATGGCACATCGAGACATCGTCTTTCCATTTTCCCACTAGTGAGGCAATGATTACTTTAGAGGACATCTGGCGCATCCTCAGACTTTTGATCCACGGAGAGCGCATTATCTATGATGTGGATGTTGGACGAGATGCATGCTATGATTTGATGAACTTAGATGAGATCATTTTCTCATAGGGCCAAATTGAGTTGGAGCGATATAGGCTCTTTGTGTCACCATTCTGATTGTTGGTTGCAACAATTATATCAGGGCTCGTGGCACCAGATCAGCGGGGCCGATATTTCCATGTCGGATGGGGACTCGCCTGGGAGCAGATGATCTGGGAAGAGTATGCTTTGCCTGGGGACCTATACTTCTAGCCTCCTTATACAAAGATTTACATGAGGTTGCATACTTAGATGGTAGATCTATTGGGGTCGATGTGACACTCCTACACATTTGGGCGTGGGAGCACATCTTAGTGTTGCGTCCTGTTAGAGTTGTGCCCATTGATATGGAGCTAGATAATCTAATTGTCTAGAGATATAGAGGAGGCGTTTCCTTTTCAAACACTGGCCAACATGGGATCCCTCACTAACGGAGGGTTATAGATGACATGTGGGAGTTCACCTGGCAGCCATATCTTGGATGGCCTGCATGGTACGATGATGATCAACAACTTTTCTTTGCCTGCTAGGACCAACTCATGCAGGGCCGAGAGCACACTATGATAGAGATACCTACCAAACAAAGTGGCCCGAAAGTTTGGGGACACATAGGATCGTCGTGATGACCAATACGTGGCCATGGGGTCAGACGATCCTTGCAGCAGATGCAATTCAAAGCTTTAGGCAACTTATGGCTAGACCGTGGTCGTATGCATAGGGCCAGGTTGACGCAAGCACTACCTAGGCTTGTAGAGATTGGTTTTGGGCACCACTCAGATTGACACTACTAGGACCAGCGGTAGCACAGCGGCATCCTAGGGGCAAGGCAAGATGATAGCCACAGGGAGGCCGAGGGGGCAGAGACAGAGACAAGGACTGGGGAGGCGGGGGTCCATAGCCATATCAAGGACCACCACCCTGAGATGGAGATCAAGATAGGGGTCCACCTAGACAAGACAATCAGGATCATGTCCAATAGGACCAAGACTAGGGGCATTAGACTTCGCCCAAGGATGGAGAGCAAGATAGACATCAAACACCGCCCAAGGATGGAGAGTAGGATCAACCACCTTTATAGCCAGATCCTAGAGATAGGTAGATCTTACAGTTATAGGCATTGATGTAGGGGCTGCAGGGGAAGACTGTGACCGTTACTTCAGAGAGATCAGTTGCAGGTAGAGCAAGACTAGGGAGTCTAGCAAAGGCAGGCCACAGAGCTCCAGGCAATAGTAGAGATGGGTAGGAGATAACAACTAGAGAGCATGGTTGCCTCCTCATCCAAGAACGTAGTATCATTGTGGTCCTATAAGGAAGTGACCCATGAGGTAGACTATTATAGATTGTATTATTATCAGGTCGTACCCCAACCAACTCGAGTTGTTGATTTTTCACAAAGGACAGGCCACAGACCTGCAAAGGATCACGGGGAGAGAGCGGGTGGCAAGGGTAGAAACCAATAGGGTTAGCCCCCACTTATGATTGGATACAACATTATTTTATTCTTTTATGCTTCAAGGGGTCATTTTTGATAGCCTTGTGGGTGATTGTACTTTATTGCCATACACATGTGTACATTTTGATCTTGATTTTGTACCATGATAGTGTATATTTTGATTATATATATATATATATGAGATGATATGACGTTGATCTGATATATGATTATGTGTTCTACTTTATTTATGCATGATGGATGCCTTTACTTTTTATATGTGATGCAATGTGATGCAATGATGTTATATGATGGATGCCTTTCTTTTTCAGTATCTTTCTATGTATTTTTTATGATGATTTTGATGTATGGATGTAAATGTAAATGATCTATATTATGTCCTGTGTGATGATGCAAATGTGATGTCCTATGATTATGCAAATGAGATGCTTTATTTTTTAGTATCTTTTCTATTATGATGTATGTTGATGCAAATGTAATAATTATGACATGTGACTAACAGATCTATATTATGCCCCTAATGGACAATGATAAAATGTACTAAATGAAATATTTTCTTTTTCATTATCTTTTCTCATGTATGATATGGTGACGTATTTATGGATGACATGATGATGCATATGATATGATGATGCTTATGTGAATGGATGATGTGATGGTGCCTATGAGATATGATTTATGTAAGTGATATTTATGTATGTGATAAATGATGTGAATGAATGCAAATGATGCTTTACATGATTTATGAATATGATAATGCTAATGAATGCAAACGTTTAATTGATGAAATTCTTTGAATAAAAAATATATAATATGCAAATGATGGGAATGCCAATGCATGTGGTATGGTTTATGTTTTCTATATGATATTTGGATGCAGGATGGATGCATATATGATGATTTTGATTAATTGTCATGGTACCATGTTAGTGTGAAAGGAGATAGAAGAAAGAGATGGAGAAGAGAGGATCCAACAAGCCCATGATCTATGAAGACCTTATTAGAGATGATGATGATACGGGTGATGTTCGCTTGCCGAGAGTTAGGATTTTCAAAGGGCCAATCACCTTATGTTTGATTATAGATGTGGTATGATGCATCAAGGTATGAAGAGCCAGGATGGCATTGCATCTAGTGTGGTGGACTTTGACTCAACAATAAGATAGAAGTACTCATGTTCACACCTGGTATATGAAACCCCATTCAGACTGCAGTTCAGATATCTCAAATATCTCAAACCAAAACATAGAAAGGAAAGCCTTCCTATGTGGTCAACAAGACATCCAAAACACCCTCCCTACAAACCAAACAAAGCATGCATGACCAAGGTTATATTACAAAAATATCCAACAAACATAACAGACAAAAGATAATGATCGTTTCCCCACTCCTATCTCTCTAAATCCTTTGTTTGGTCATCATCGAGAGGTCCTTAGAATGAGCGTAATAAGATAAATCCAACAAGATAAAATCAAGTAAACAAACAAGCTAATGTTCTTCATACCGCTAGCCAAGACTAAACTACGGTGATGCTTGATGTTGATGTCCATTGTAGGAAGGATGCATCCTAGGACATGACTATATTAGATGATGACAAGATTGATTGTATGATAAGCTATTGACATGAAAAGTTGACCAACTTGTTTACTTACTAATTTTGGACTTGAAATTTTTGAAGTTTAAGTTTTCACTTTTTTATCGATGTACCTATTTCTGACTGTTTTACCAAAGGTTGAGGTGATGATTCATTTATTATGAGTGATGTTAATTGTGGGTGAAAGTATGAATGGATGAATTTTTTGTATTTTTTGAATGTTTTTGATATTTTTTGAAATGTTTTAAAGCTATTTTCGGTATTTTCATATTTTACAATTTTTTTTATTTTTATTTTTTAGGTGTTTTTTGAGATTTTGACCAAAGACCTAACCTAAAGACCTATCTTAGGGGCCTTGAGGGTTGATCGACAAATGAGCCTTTCCTACGTTATACACGCAAAGACCATGTAGTTCAACTAACTACTTGACTGATTTACAAATGAAGATATGAACATGATGAAATGTCAATTTATTATGACGGACTCCTAGGTGATTGACCTAGATGTCTCGAGGAATGATCAAAGATCAACCTTGCCTATGTTCAGAGCTCAAAGACCCATAGTTTGACAAGACGACTTTGTTTTTTACTTTTTGACTTGTTTTTGGGTTTTGTTGCAATTTCAATGTTTTGGGTTTTTTTGATGTTTTGAATGTTTTTAGATTTTTTATTTTTCGTTTTGGATTTTTAATTTTCAAAGTTTTTGGATTTTTTGATTTTCTAATATTTTTGGGATTTTATGATTTTCTAATGTTTTGGATTTTTTGATTTTATGAATGTTCTTGGAATTTTTTTGATTTTAAGGCTTCAAGAATGTACACGAATCAAATCAAATAGAGGAAGTGCCCCCAACGTGATGAGATAGACTACTCCAATATAGGTAGGACAAACTGATCTTTGGTATGGGCCGAGTAGCTCTAGGAGGGATCATGACATGAACGCAGAACCAAGTTATGATGCGAATGCAAATGAATGATGGGAGGATTTGATGGAATGCGACAGATGGATGAGTGATGCAAAGCAAGTTTTGGAGACCAAGGTGGATGGAGAGTGCTTATTTACACATGGTGCCTATTTGCCAGGTTTTCATCAAGGTACCCACTGAAGTGGTTTTCGCTAGAGGACGATTTTTCTCTTTATTGTTTTTAATCCTTTTTTCTGATTTTTTTTTTTTTCTTTTTATATTTTTGTTGTCACCCAAACGCCTATTTTCCAGGTTTCATCAGGGTGACCATTTTTTCAGGAATTTTTCTCATGTTTTTGTATTTTTGGTTTTATACCTTGGAAGATTAGGCATAAAAAATTTTAAGATGGGAGTTGTTCATGGGCTCCTACAGAGGTTCCCCTTCAGGAATTGACAACTGATATGCCCCTAACTTATATCTTGTTGTAATGACAAATGGGCCCAACCAATTAGGCTTAAATTTTCCCTTACTGTTTGGATTTGACAAAAAAAATTGATTTTATTTTAGCACAAGTTCTTCGACCTAGAAGGTCCTGCTTCTGATCTTCTTGTTGTAATTTTGAGGCAGTTTTGATAAACCTACAAATGGTTCAAGGCATTCAAACACCGCTCATCCAGTAACTCCAGCTCATTAGTTGTGAGACCTGGTACTCTTCATCTGTGATGTGGTTTTGCAGTGAGATCCTTAGAGATGAGAGCTCGATCTCAATGGGTAATATGGCTTTTGATCTGTAGACCAAGGAAAATGGGGTGGCTCTAGTGGGTGTGTGGATGCTTGTGTGATAGGCATAGAGGGAAGGATTTAGCTGCAAATGCCAATCACGACCAATTCATTGACCATCTTTTTTTAGGATTTTAAGAATGGTCTTATTTGTGGCCTCAGCTTGGTCATTTCATTGGGGATAATATGGCATGGAAAAGTGATGTTGGATTTTGAATTTATAGCATAGGTCATGGACATCCTAATTTTTGAATGGTGTCCCATTATCTGAGATAATGGCTTGTGGGACACTGTAGCGGCATATGAGGTAGTTCAAGATGAGCTTTGATATTTTCTTTCTAGTTATGTAGGTCGTATGTATGGCTTCTACCCACTTTTTGAAATAATCAATGGTGGTAATGATAAACTTGTGGCCACTGGATGAGGTGGGAGTTATTTTTTTGACAAGATCGAGCCCCCACTATGAGAAGGGCCATGGTGTGATGATGGGATGAAGCTCTTGAGCTGGTGCATGGATGAGATCTCCATGTTGTTGACACTGCAAACATTTCCTAACATAATCATGTGCCTCTCTTTCCATTATGGGTCAGTAGTACCCCATTCTCAACATTTTCTTGGCCAAGGCCATACCGCTCGAATGGGAACCATAAATTCCATTATGCACCTTGCATTCAAGGCCTCCTCAGGGTTCAAACACCTTAACAAGGTTCCTTTTATGCTCCTACGATACAAGGTATCTCATAGGATCACAAAGTGGGATGTCTTTTTCATGAAAGTTCTCTTTAAGCTCAAGGGCAAGTCATCAAGGAGGACTCCTATCCTTAAGTAGATATAAATGTCATGGTACCAGGGATCACTGAGACCAATGATTTCACACACAAATTCTAACTCTGGTACCTCGAATGCGGGTACGAGAAGCTACTCTACTAAGAATTCATGTTTTGGGACATTGCGAGGGATGTCTAGTAGGGATCTAATCATTGCCATGGTGTTTGTTGCTCTATTGTTTGCTTTGGGAATCTACTTGAATGTTATATCAATGAAGGACTCCTTGAGACTCTCCACCAACTTTTTGTATGGAGTTAACTTATCATCCTTCGTTTGGTACTCATCATTCACTTGGTTGATTATTAGTTGTGAATCTCCATATACCTTGAGAGCCATGATGTGCCACTGCACTACTATTCTAGGACCTATGGTCAAACCCTCATAATATGCAATGTTGTTAGTGTAGGGAAATGCCAATTTGTACGATATGTGTATGTAGTCCACCTGTGGTGTGATGAAAAAGACTGTGACCCTAATCCATGCTACATGTAGGAACCATCAAAGTATAGTTTTCAGTGGTCAGCTATGTTTAAGTTGAAGATGGATTCATCTAGAAAATCTGATATAAGTGGATTCTCTGTGTAGATGTCTAAATTTGGACAATTAATTTATCCAAATTCATCCCCTTTCATCTTATTTTTGTTAATTAAATAATACTATTATTATTTAATTAATATCTTTAATTCTGCCAAATCCCTAAGGTATTTAATCAATAATACCTTATCTCTTTAATCCTCCTTCCATCAAATGAATTAAGTAAATATTCCATTTATTTAATTCCCTTCATGTCACATCCTCCATCATTTTTATCTTATCTTAACTCTCTAATCCATCATTATGTGCACATGCCTAATCCCTTGATTAGGATGTGTCACATCCTCCAACTTTTCTAAATCTCTCTTAGCCACCTAACCATCCTCTAATCCTTCACTAACTAGCCTAATCAACCTCTCAAGGAATTTTTAATTCCTTTTATCCTTCCAAGGAATATTAAATTCCTTGTTCTCTTCCCCATGTGATCTTTGACTTGTCACATCAAGTCACATGTGAGATCTAACCCTCTTCTAATCCTCATTAATTAATCTAATCAAGTACTTGCACAATCCTAATCACCCCCTTTAGTCAACTCTCCCCATCCCCCAAGGAATTTTTAATTCCTTTTTATTTATCCTAGGCTCCTCTCTTCCCCATGTGAATTTTTAATTCACCTTTTAATCCCCCAATACAACCTTTGGAATTTAAAATTCTTTCCCATCTCCCCATAAGGATATTTGAGGAATTTTTAATTCCCCACTTGTCCTCTCACCCACATGGGGACAAGGACCTCCTTTATGAGGAGATCTTGTCCAATCCCAAGGTACTTTGTACCCCTCTCCATGTCATGTCCTTTTCCCTCCACCTCATGTCCACTTCACCTTTTAGGGCTATCTCACATGCCACATGTCAAGACGTGAGGGCTTGTGAGTTCTCAACTCACCTTAGCCCTACATCTTGATAT